>VJMY01000518.1:0-52988 GCA_009869795.1 Neelides sp. FZ-2019 | reverse complement strand
AAGAAAGTTAATAAAAATATTGAATATAAAGTTTTCTGCTTGGCTGTTATTACGATACATACGACAAATTCACAGACCATTAGAGGTTTGGCTACAGTATTTTTATTAAATGCAATAACTATCAAAAACGACACAATAGAATCTTAAGTTTTTCCAATTAAATGAAATGTGTAATAAATTTTTATTCAATTATGTCGTAGAATATAAATGAAAATGTTTATATTTAATAATTTTTAAATTAAATTAAATTACAGCTAGAAAATCGTTCGAATCTTGACTGTTTTCCATTGTGAATTCAATGGTAAGTGTCACATTCAATTTTTATTATAACGTGAATATCGGGATTTACCAACATTTTCTTTCTATGATTCTTCATAAGAAGAACTTGAATTGATATTGAAATATTTATGGAGTATTTCATTGGATTGTCATGTGATCGCATATATGAGTGTGTCTATTTAGTTAAGCTGTTCGTTGAGGAAAATATAAAGATTTATTCAAAACGCTGTTTAAGGAATTTCCAAAGTTTAAATGAAATTTAATTGACATCCTCAAAGTTTTGCGAGTATTAATTATTAAAAGAAATTTAACTTGTTCATCATCCAAAACTCTTAGCGTGTCATTAATCATCATAATGCTGAAAGATTTTTTAATAATACACGGCGGATCCCTATACTAATTAAATATTGCTCATAAAAGATTCTTCCGCTTCAGACTTCACTTAAATGCTCACCAAAAACTTTCCTTCAAAAACTTTACATTTTCTTAAACTTTTTCTACAAATTTTTTATATAGTTCTTCCTATTTTTTGTAGATTCTATAATATACATTACCTATATATTAGGATATAGTAGCTTATGTTCTATATAATATAGTAAAAAATAGTAATTCAGAAAAATTACATATAATCTTATGTAGGAATGTGTGTAAGTTCTTATATGTACAAAATCTTGCAAGGATTCACTTCTTGTATATTTTCTACTGCAGACTTGTATTATTCTGCGGTGGGAGTTTTCTTATAAGTCTTCCAGCTCTTTAATCTCTTTAGGTTGAGATTGGAAAGTTGGGCTTAGACGGGGCGGCGAAGGGCAACAAAGAAATTCTCATCTCTCAGTGTGATGAAGTGTGAGGAATTTGGAGAAAAAACCCGCCCTTTTTCATTCGCTTCTTCCAAGTTTATTACACATTACACAACCTGCATCATCTCACGAGTTATATAAAAGCTCACAACGAGGAGCAAAAAATTAATTAATAATTATCATTAATTCATTTTAAGGAATCTAAGTTTAAAAACAAGTCTATGAAATCAATTTGAGGCTGTAATGCAATTTTTAAGATGAGGTCATTTGAATCTCCGCCCTTTAAAAACAATAGCGTAAGAATTAAGAGGCGAGTTGATCATCTCATGATGATAATAATATAAGGAGTGTGAATGGAGCCGAGCTGTTATAAGATGATGATGAAAAATGGGTTAAGCGGCGGGGTGCGGCGAAGGAAAGTTTCTAATCACTTTCTGACGGCTCCCCTCACTCCGTGATTAATTATTCCGACGCTTCTTCCTAAACGAATTTCCTTTCACCCAACTTTCCCCTTTCTTTCAGGTGGTACACGACACGCCCGACACATCACGGATACATTTCTTTAACATTTCTTAAACAATGTTTGCAGCTTTTCCTATCATTTTAATTACGCAAACTTGGGATTTATTTCTTCCCTGGTTCTTTTTTGAATTTTATTAACAAAACAATTTCCTCTGGTTTCTTTTGTCTCCTTAAAAATGTATTTACACATTTTTGTATTCTATGTTTCATAAATTCATAGATTTTGCCATAAGTTCATACTTAAATAGTGTTTGTTGGAAATTGGATTGACTACATGCTGCGATATATAGCAAATTTTAGCTATATTTAGCTCTTTGATAATTATGCATTGTTATTTATGTTATCATTGTTACAAGTTGGTTATAAGCTAGAGAGTTTTATTAAGACTAAACTGTCGGGAAAGCCTGATTAGGGATTTCCGTAAGGAAATTTATTGTTATGATATTTACAAAAGCTCATTGTTTTCAATTTCATTTTAACTTGGGCGTGATGCGAACGAATGACAATTCCAACTTTCTTAATTTGAACAGCAAGAAACGAAGAAGAGCCGACAATAAAATAAAATGGAACCTTAAGAAATACAAACAGAATATTGCTGAATTTAACATTAGAAAGAATACAATTTTTCTTAAGTGACATGACCAAATATAGTGAAATTTTAAAAGGGATATAGTCATTGTCATTTGGATATACATAGTCGTTGTTCTTTAGAGCAGCAGGATATAGCCGTTGTTCTTAAGAGTCGCAATGTATAGTCATTATTTGAATCGCTCGATATAGCGAGTCATGACTTGGGTCTGGTTTTCATTAGGTGGATGAGGTGAGTGAGTTTGTTTCATCTTATAGATAGATATGGCTCATTATGGAATTAATCCACTTCCCGTTCTTTACTTATTCACGAAGTTGAACAATTCAAATTGTTTTCTCCTTCTTATAGAATTATTTACGAGGTTTCACCCTTTCTTCTTAATTATTTCTTCTCTCTCAAATTCACTCAAGAAGAGGAGAATTCAAAATGAGGAAACCGATGATGACGATTTGCTCTAACGCTTCCTTTAACGTTTTCTCCTCGAGTCCTCAACTGAACGACGATGGAGAGTTTACGAGGAAGCTCGCAATGCTCGCATGGTTATTGGAGGAAGAAATGTCTTAAAGACATAAGATGTCCTATTTACTTATGGATGAGTCATGTGAATGAGATTGTTGTTGTTGGAAGTAAATGTTAAGTTCCTCGTAGTTTTTCCTCATTTCTTCCAGGATTGACAAGGGAGAAGGAAAAGGGATTTATTATTTATTCAATCAAGGAGTTTTTCATTTCCCTTCTTCACGTTGAGAGCAACGTGAAATATTCATGAAGGAATTCGATTTTGTTTTTTCATTAATTTTTATGGATAAACTTAGACGAATTTAATCAGTTAATTTAATCATCAAAATTTATAATTGAATTGATTTATTATTTATTTCATTTTTATTATATCATACACGGGAAATTGCACATTAGACAATCTTCGAGAATCATTATTAAATAATTTAATAATCATTATTCAATCATTAGAAATCATCATTGTTTAATTTGAGAATGTAATTTAATCGAATTTATATTTTGAGTTTTATGTTGATTTTTTATTGATTTTGTTTATAAAATTATTAGATTGATTATAAACCTTATTTCGAATTGTTCTAGATTGATTCAATTTGATTCACACGCATTGATTCGCATTGACTTATTGAAATTGGTCGATGAAAATGGATCTTTTTTATTGATTAATCAATTAATTAATTTTAAATATTCATTTTAAAGGAATCAATGCAAGATGAGTGTTTAATAGGAAATGTAATGACGTAATAAAAGTAATCGTTCGAATAAAATTGCTCAGAAATAATTCCTCGCTTTCCCTAATAATGGCGAGCTATTGAAGGAAATCCAATCGAGTTTTATAGGGAAATAAACTCGGGATTTCAATGTAAAGTTTTTCAAATTACAAGCAAGCTAAAATCAAGATTTGCATTTTTCTAATAGGTTAAATAATTTCGTTTATGATAATAAGACTGATGAATTAAATGTAATTAATCTACAATTTGATTATTAGCAATTAATCAGTTTATCAGCATTAGAATTATAATATTTTTAAATATCTAATAAAACAAATTTTATTTTTCTTAAAATTGTTAACTAAAAATAGTATAAACAGGTTTAAGCGAATTCGTTTATTAAATTGAAATTCAATATTTAAAGAGTGATTCTCATTCATGTTCAATTTCAATAAATAAAATTAAAGATGAAAGGAAATTATTTCTTATAAATTCTTTTAAAAATTCCTTAAATATTTCCATACTTAATATTGAATAAAAATTAAATCAAATCATATTAATATTTTTAAAAAATCATTGCTATTTGGAAAATTCCAATTATTAATTTTACTAAAAAGGAAATTTGAGATTTTTGGCTTAAATTTATTTGTCACATGATGCTTATAAATCCCAGTTCCTGCAATTCCAAATCCAAATGCAAGAGAAATGTCTTGCGAGTGCGATGAAGTAAAAAGGCATTCATAAGGAAGGGGGAAAGTCAATGGGTAAAAATCTCGGACTATCAACGTTTATTGTCCACTCTGAAATGAAGGGGAAATGAACGGAGGAAGTTTTTTCTTACCTTCCGTCTCTGGCCATGAGAGAATCTCATGGAATCTCATGGAGAGATCATAGGAAGATCAGATAGGCCAAAGGGAGAAAGGAAGAAGCTCACATAACTCCTCTTCACATCCCGCCAGTTCTTTTCCTCCAACGAGGTTCTTCCTCAGTTCCTTTCCTTCTCATTCCGTATTCTCCCCTTAACATTGCTGGCATAAATATTAGGATAAGAATCTCAGCCATTTCCTCCACAAAATTTCTTCCTTTTCCCTCCCCCTTTTCTTCTTTCCTTTTCACCTTAAATTCTCCCTCTCTAGAAGGAATCCAATGATGGAGAGGAATCGCCTAATTAACTCTTTTTTTTTACTTTAATCCTTCCAAACTTTTCTCATTTATACCTTTCTTGCATTTGTGTATTATAGGCATATTTTATTGCTTTGAATTTTGTGAGGAAATTTTTTGTAATTTGGTGGAATTTATGAATTTTGGTAATTATCTGTGAATGTATGATTTTTTGGCAATTTAGTATAAAGTATGAATTTTTGTAATTTTAATGATTGGATTGTGATTGAATTTGTTAAAGTTTAATTGGTTTTTAATAATTATTGAATTTAATGAATTTTAAATTTTTCGATGAAATATCTTGCTAGTTTAAGCGAGTAAACATTTTTAAATTAGTAGTTACTTTGTAAATGTATGGATAAATGGATATAGGTATTTTGGCATATAGATTGAATTTTTGCAAAATGTTTTATAGTTTTATCTTCTCAAGACAAGTGAGTCAATTGTGAATGTAAGCCAGTTGGATTTGAACTCCGTTTTGGACAACTCTCCAATATTTCACTTGAGTAATTGAGAGAATCGCAAGAGTCTTTTTTGTGAAAAATGTCCAAAGTCTGTTCCTGGGAAATTCGTGTGTATTTTCCCGTTCTTTTTATTCAAAGGATCCTCGGATCTTTTCCATCTCAATTCTCACTAATGTCCCATAAATTGTCCAAGTGGAGATATTCCCTCACAACCGATAAGCAAATTGTCCCGTTAAATTCAAATGCTAAAAACACAAAGATTCAAATTCTTTCCATTTCCCTCACATGCTTAAACTGTCTTACATTTTTACATTTTAAAGAATTTTCCCTAAATCCCTCAACCCCTAAAATTCCCTTCAGTCTAATAAATTGCAAATTGCCAATTTCAAATTCAATAATTAATAAATAGTTAAATCACTTTTCAATTATTTCAATTACAATTTTTTAAAAATTATTTCAATTATAAAAATTCAATTAACACCAATTACAAAAATTTATCATTTCAAAATTAGAAAGATTCCAATTAAATATTAATTTTAAAAACAGCTTATAAACATTTAATTATAATAGAATTATAATAACATTTGGTACAGTTGAATGTAGAGATTTGAGTTGAGCAAGGAAGAAACCAGTTGAGCCTCTCCGATTTCCTCTAAAGTTTATGTATATGAAGATAGAAGTTAAGAAAAGTTGAGACCAAGTTGAGGGCGTGTGAGACTGGAAGAACTTTCTGCGTTCAAATTAGCACTTTAATTTGTTTTCCCTTGAGTGGAGAAAGGCGGAGCTCAAATTACACTTGTTCTAATAACCAAACTAGAGGGATAATATACACTTCCTAACCTTACCGATAATGTCCCAAGACCAACCGCCACTTCCAAATCTCGCTTCTTTCTCAAACTGAAATGGGAAGATAAGGAGAACTCGCGGCTGAGGAGCATTACGCTTGCCAACTATTATCTCACTACTTCTTAACTATGATTCTCTACAATGCTTACATTTATATAATTTAGAAAATCTCATAAAGCCCAAGCTAATGGTAAAGCTAACTATATCCTATCATATAGAATTGACATGTATAAAGACTAACTTTAAGTAGGTAAATCATATTATGAGCATATAAGTATTGACACAAAGCGAATTTATCCAGTATGGATTTACAGGAGACTTATTCTGCTAAGAATCTAAAAAGCGACTATCTCCTGCTAAGACCCAAAATTGCTTAAGGGGACTATATCCTGCGAGAGAAGATAACCTAAGCTAACAAAAGAGAGTTAATATTAAAGTTATAGTTATATATAAATCCCTATAAGAAAGTGTTGTCTCATGATGAGAAATGTCCTTTTTCTTATTCTTCCTTTCTTTCATTCCTTGTTAATCCTGAGAGACAGAAGCGATGGAATTCTCTCTGGGCCAACCAAGTTCCTTTTCTTCAACTTTTCCCGTCATGGAGACCCTAAAGGGGACCTGAGTCAAATAGCCGAAATGTAATGAAAGACCCCGACCTTGAGTTGGATCCACGCGGGGTATGAGACCTTCTGTGAGGAGTTGCGAATTCTCCACGGCGTTTCATTCCATTTGGCCCAAAGATAAAACTCGCACGTTCTGAAGGCGACCAACTCAACAAAATGACTCGACCCGCGAAGGAGCCGCGAGCAATCAATATACCAAATGCCAATAAGTTGCCAGTAAGTCCCAAAAACTTTACACTCACTTAACACCTTTAAACTCAATTCCAAATGTTGCAAAAAGACAATTTCATTTTAAAAACGCAATTTCATTTTACCGTCAGCTTTACCGTTAAATTTATTATACCACCGAAAGTAAAATACTTTCCAGACTAAAGTAAAATGTTTTACTGCCAAATGTTTTAAATGACAAAAATGCTAGTGCCAAACTTAAAAAACTGTTTCTGTAATTAAAAAAATATAACTTAAAAATTAGAATTTGTTATTAGAATATTTTTTTAATTTATAATTTATCTTGTAATCAAAGTTTTTATTGTAATTTTTTAACGTTTCTTAATTTAATTTTTTTATA
Source organism: Neelides sp. FZ-2019 (assembly GCA_009869795.1). NCBI lineage: Eukaryota > Metazoa > Arthropoda > Collembola > Neelipleona > Neelidae > Neelides > Neelides sp. FZ-2019. Next base: position 45,913 of record VJMY01000518.1, on the reverse strand, counting down.
AATTTTAATTTTTGAATATTTGGAGTTTTATAAGCGACTTTAGCTATGCAAGTGCATGTTTTAGCCGAATATCTCCTGGGTTAAATAACAGTCATGCTTTGAGTGCCGACAAGGATGCTCCTTGTGTTGTTTGTATTATTAAAGGGGTCTTGTAGAGAAGATTCTCTAGTATTTGCTTTATATAAGTCTAATAGCCCTCGTCTTCGGTGCATTAGGATGTAATGGTGAAGAGCTTAAAGTGAAGTTCCTATTAAGCAGATTAATTTCCTCGGAGGGTCTTTCAACGTGAAATCCACTTTCACTTTCCCTTCAACCACCCGAGCAAGTAGCCGAAGGAGAGGGGAAATCTGCTCTGCATTACATTAATTGCTCCTCACTCTCGTCGGTAGTCAAACTCGCCGAGTTCCACACACATCCGAGGCTCTTTCACGGATCTTTCAAGTCGGGTTGAATGAGTGAGAACCGGAAGTACATTTGTTCATTTCAAGTCCTGAGAGTGGGCGGAGGTGAAACGAAATGATGTTCTTCACCTCCTTATACTAGACTACTTACAACTTCCCTTGCAAAATCAATATTGGCTAACTTTCCCAGATTGAATAAGATGTAGTAGAGATTTTACAATTTATAGATAAAGTAAAATATTATATATAGGTTTTAGGGTATTTTGTAGCTTTAGATATAAGCTTCAGGATACATTATAAACAATGGGGTAAGTTATATGGGTTTTTGGGTATATTAAAGACGATGAGGTAAATTATACGAGTTTTATGGTATATTATATATGGGCTTTAAGGTGCATAGGGTAAAGTATTTAGAATTGGGGGAGTATGAATGTTTTGAAGAGAAAGTGAAAAGAGGTTTTTGACAGACAACATACGAATTGATTTTTCATTGGTGAGCTGGCGGTTATCTCCTTCCACAAATTAAAATTGAGCTTCTTTTGAGGAGGAGACTTAAATGATGGGCAGGCACGAATTTTCATGTTTTTCCAACATTACTCCCCTCAAATTTCCCCTCAAAAACCAAAGGAAAACCAAAACAGCTCATCATTAGCCCAAGAAAAAAACTTGCCAATTTTTTCCGACCCTCTCACGAAACCATTCCAAATATGTTCAAGAACCATCATAATTTAGATACAATATTACAATGCCTCAACCATCTAACCAATGTAATATCATAAAGGGGTCTTCGTGCTCAACCAAAACCAAAAATCCCTGTTTTTACACAAAAATTCTAAAAATATATTTTATAATATAAAATATGGAACAATATATATACTTATATATTGTATGTATTTTTTGTAATATTGTTATATTATTTGTTATACATTACCAAAATATATGAAATATATTAGATTATACATAATTGTGTTTTTGATGGTTGAATGGCTAATTGAGTTTATATAGGGAATTTGTATGTATGATGAATTTTGTTTGTTGGTTAAATTGAACATTCAAATAGCGCGTGCATTGATTAATTAATTTAAAGATACTCGTGTTGAATTAGTGGTTTTGAAGGATATAAGGCCTATCTTTCACATGGCGAGTATGAACATAAATTAAGAATTTTACTCTCCGGTCTTTTGAGATAATGAGGATAATGCGTTCTTTTGAATTATTTCACCGACCGAAATCACCGTTTGCATTCAAATGGCTCCATTTGGCACGACACCAAGCAAAAGGCCTCGTCTCTTTGTACTTCGACGTTTCCGTCCCTTTCAATCACTTTTCATTTCATTCCTCTCAATAGACGGAAACTCTATGAAAGAAAGTACGCTCAGCCAAAAATTCCCTTTTTAAATTCTTTTTTACAAACTAGAAACTGCAATAAGTAAAATAAAAACGCTATATTCTGCGATAATTAAAATAAATAATATATGCCATATAAGTACAAAGGCTATATGCTGCGATAAGAAAACAAAAACTTTTGAACATTAGCTCCGATACAATAATGATGTAATGCGGTAAATTAGAGATTCACTGTGTGTTTAAACATGAACTATGATGATATATAATTCTTTGGAAAATTCTGGAATTTTTAAAAGGCTCAATCGAGCGGGAAAATTGTAATAGAGATGAGACTTTGCCTCTGGGAGTATGTTATTGGGCCAAGAATTTTTAAAATGGAAATTTTCCAGCAGACTTTTTGGTCCTTTTGGCCCACATAGAAAGGTGTGTTAATATGGAGAGTGTAATTTTGCGGAAAGTCTATTATGGGCGATGGGGTTTTTGAGGAAATCGGCGGCGGGTTTGAATTGGATTACTTTCCCCTCTCTATTATGGTGTTTGATGAGTGGAGCAGTGGAGCTTAAGCTTGGCGGGTTTTTGGAATGAGGTAAATCACTCTTTTTATCTTCCTGACTGACAGCGGGGGTAAACAAACGAGTTTTATTTTCTCCATGATTTATATACACATTTATATCCATTTCCGTCGAAGCCGTCCGTGGAATGTGTGACGATCTTCAGACCAGTCGACTCACCCAGACTCCGACACACAGGAACAAACTCCCTAGTGCCCGCGTACTTCCTACACACAAAAAACAGACAAAATATACATAAGCCATATACATATCATATCATTTAGTAAGTTCATATAACCCTCCATTTCACCATTAACTTTTATAAATAATAATGAAGGATTATACGAAAGATCATCAATTGAATTAATGTCAAAAAGTGGATATGAGTATAACACATCTTGTAGAACTTGTTAGTAAAAAATGATTTATTGCATTCAAAAACTGGATTCGGAAATAACTTTGTTAAATATTTAATTCTTAAGGCTAATTAATTTTTATAATTGAAATGAATTGCTCAATTAATAATAATACTATGAAATAGTGACTTATAATGTTTGCTATGGGTGATTAAAGTATGTAATTAACTCTCTTTGCTACTAACTACTGATACTACGTCTATTATTTGGAAATATGTTAATATCTTATTTAGTAATTAGTATCTAGTAAGGTATAGTTGTTATTGTAACTTAATGTTTTTGATAAATAAATTAGCGGTAAAATTCAAAAATAATGTTGAATAATAATGAGATTTAAATTTACCAGCAGAAATCCTCTTTTGGCCAGTTGAGTGTTCCAGGGATGTTTTGCCCTTTTGTTGCTGGTAAGCCGGGTCAAACACAATTAACTTCTTGACCCAATAGCCGTTCCCGAGCGTGGCCGTGCATTTGAGTTCCATCACTCCTCTCCGGAAGTGTCGGGGCTCGATGGGGAAATTGATCCCAAGGACCGAGGACTCAAGTCCATCGCCCTCCCGTCGCGGCAAATACTCGACAACGTCAGACAACTCGGCCTAAAAACATCAACATGCCTTTAATAGACAACCAGCTACTACATTAATATTAAATCATCATATAACTTGACTAGATCATACGAACATTTTCTGTGATTAATTACCTCGTGTTTGCTAGTTCAATTATATATAAACAATAACTAAAATTATTCTAACATTAAGTTTTATAAACATTTTGTAGTCCCATAGTTTAACTGATAAGGAATTATGAGTTGGTCTGTACAAAGGGAAAAATATCATTGCCATGGTAGCGAAATATTGTATTAAAAACACAGAGAAGCATAATGGGTCAGATATTTTAAGATATGGAAGGATGAGCACAATATGAAATGATAAAAAATATTTGTAAATTATGAGTCTTTATAGTTCCGGATATGATATGTCATTTTGATACATTGTGTCCGCGTGTCTCGTCATTTCCTATCTCCATCACATGGAATTTCCGTGCCTCTTTCTCCTTCCATGTCTTTCTAAAATGAAACTATAAAAGAGATAGGAAATTGGATGTGTTTGCATGTCTTGCATGGATTACTCTTGACATGTTGAAGAGCATTTCGAGTATGTCATAAGAATGCCCATGTAAATATTACAACTTTCTTTAAGTGCTTTTCCCTTTGTGTTAAGCCAGGATATAAAAATTGCAATTTATGTTAAAAACTTTATAACTTCATAGGACCAAACAAACACATGATTTTATCCACTAACTTCATTGCTTAATATTTCCTTAATACTCTGTAAAATTTGGATACTTCTTAAATACATACTCTACTGTATGTACTCCTGCTTAAATACTACCATATAATTGCGTAATGCAACATTATCTCGAATTAAACATCTAATATAACAAAATTGAAGAATATATTACCCAATGCACTGTATACAAAATTAAAGCATTGAATTATCATGTGGAATATTATAATCTTATTATATCATTATAGATATAAGGAGTTGGAAAGTTTGTATAAAGGAACAAACGAATTTCATTAGGGTGTCCGTTAAGGGAAGGAAAGCTTATTAGGAATTCCTAGTAAATCTTGAGGCGGTGTGAAGAGTGAAAGTCAGGGAAGTTGGACAAATATGACAATATGATAGGAAGAAGTGTGAAGGAAGAGAGGGAAACTTGGAAACCTGTCTTTTAATTTTCAAATTAGTTTCATGAGAGAGAAGGAAACTCGGCTTTATATTTAATGACTTTTCCGAGACGAAGCTCTTGGATTCAATATTCAAATTATCAAGACTCAAGCTCTCATTATTTCATTTTCCTTTACTTAATTGTCACTCCAAGTCGGAGGAGTTTCGTCGTTGAAGAAAAAATTGTCATTTGCTCCGCTTTCTTCTATTATCATTAAACACAATACTGTAAACATTAAGCTTCATTGGAAATTTAATTAAAAATTCTGCTAATTTTTAATAAATCTTTACTATAATTGGATATTAAGTTTTTATATGAATATTAAAGTATAAGTTTAATTAATTTGTAATTCTGTAAGCATTTATTTTCTACATTTTCTGAAATTTCTGATATTATTTTCATAAAAATTTTCAAATTTTTTGAAAGGAATAATCAAAATTAAATTCTTAAATATACATAGTTAGATTAATAAATCGATATATTAAAAATATTAAATTTGATTGTTTAAGAGTTGTGATATTTAATTAAAGGATTCCAGTGAAGAAAAAAAATATTGAGATAAAGGAAGAAAATGAGTTTATTTATTTATCTTTTCTCTCCACATTAAGTATTTACAAGGGTGCGTAAATAAAAAAAAACATGGGTGATTTTATGGGGGAAAATGTAGGGACTTTGGGATTTAATGAAGATGAAAGGTCGGAAATGAGGGAATTTGAAATATGGAAATAATATGGTGGAATAATGCCAATTTTCCCTCGCAAGTCTCCAGGCAAATGAATGCAAGAGGGGAATTTTGTTCAAGGGCCATTTACGTTCCCACATAAATGGAAATTAGGAGAGAATTGATTCCAAAATAAATAGTTCTTAATATTCAATGTAATATTCAACGTAAATAAGGCCATTGTGTGGGTTGATGATGGTGGAATAATACATAATAATGCATTTAATTACCTTCATTCGAGATAATGAACAGGCTATAACAAGGAATCTATCTTAATAAAATATCGGTGTCTGTCTGTCGGCTGTAGACAGCCGACCTATGTCAAAAAATACAAGAGTGACAAGTTTCAATTCATGTCTAAAAGACCCGCTTCTACTCCGGGAAGAAAATGACAAGAGGGTTTAAAGATTAAATGTTTGGTTAATTAATTAATCACAATTAACCACTTTTTGGCGGGAAAGGTTTTGAAATTGCTCATTCTTTAGATTTCACTCATTGACTTTTTTAATTTGCCCCTTTGTTAAATATTTTATAAACTTTCGGTTTCCATGCACAATACTTTAAAAATAGACAAAGTTTTATTGGAAAATAAGCACTTATCCAGGCGCTTTATTCAATAAGAAGCGTTTATCTAGGCGCTTTTAATTTTAATTTATGTTTCTGACAGAAAGACACCGATATTTTATTATAGAAACACGTCGGAAGACGGATAGATTACTGGTATCTATATAAGATAACTGAGAAGAAAGCGACATGACTGCACAATTGGTAACTATGCAAAATATTTTTTAAAAATTGCGCAGTGTGAAGTCATAGGAGCCCTTGAAATTACAAGCTATAAGTCAAGATGATAGGGGCCACCGAAATTAAATACTAGCTAGTTGTTTTTAGACTAATTCGAGTATGCTGATTACGAATCTGAAATTGGTTTGCTTCGTTCGTATAAAATGACGAAGTTATAGACATTTAAAGTGAGAAATTTTAGCTAAGACAATCAAACGAGCTTCTCAAACACAAGACGCTGAAATCAAAAATAAACTGAGGTATGCATTTTGTAGCTAATCGAATGGACTTCGAGAATATATATATATATATATATTGGTGTAATATAAAATTTTTAACTTTTAGAAAGCAATATTAAAAAGTATGAAATAATTCGTGGAACAATTAGTATAAAAAAAGAAAGAAAAGAATGTTTCAATTTTCGAGCTCCAATGACGTCATTTTAATATTTTCCTCGTCACTAAGGGCTATGTTGCGAGCTTGGACTATAAGCTTAAAAGGCATATTTCGTGTGTAACAATGCGAGTAATTAAAGTGATCTTGCGGGAATAATTAAATCTAATGAAGTGATTAGGAAGTTGAAAATGACCTTTTCTTCATTGATGTAGAGCAGGAGACCGGCGGCCGGTTTCGAGGGATGTGAGGAGCAATTACCGCGGATGAAATCTCCGACGGATGCAAATGGCGGGATGCCAATGAGCTCAGGGTCTCCTTGTGGAGGGGCGATGACGATCATGTCGCCAAGGCGATGAAGGGTTTGGAACGACGGACGATCTGCTGACACTTCACACTTGTACGTCCCACTCGACGTCAGGCTGATGTTCTTTAAAACCAGTTGGTTCAGACTAGACATCGTCACCTGGAATACAAACAAGGCAATAAAGTTTTTTTTAATTCTTTAAATCCTTAGCAACCAAAAACTTAATCTTCATAGCAAATACAAACCAAGCATAATCCCCATGACAAGCAAGTATTGACTAAAACTTAAAATTGTGAAAAAATTGAAAAAATTCCAAATTATATTTTTATAAGATAAAAATGAATTTTTTAGTGAAAATTTAGAAATTTTGAATTTGAAAATTAAAGGTTTTAATGACGGTACGGGTTTTAATATGAAATGGTCTAAATTGAAAATATGGCAAAGTTCGTTTAAATTTGTTTTCCTTACATCCACGATGACTCCGTTGAGTGGAAATGTCAAAATGTGGGGATTTGTTGGGGAATATCGGAAAAACTCGTCGCCGTCCTTGTACCATTTGAGTACAAGGAAAGTGTCCGAGTCAAGATGAAAGTCACAAGTGAAAACGGCGGACCCGCCTTTAACTCCATATTGCGGGATCGTGACGTTCTTCAGCCGAAGTCCGTCAACTTCAATTGCCCCTATAATTTAAAAAATCATAATTTAACATTTCCTCAAGAATTATCATTAAATTTTAATACTATCTATATTAATTATATATATAGCATCTAATATAAATAATTCAAAAATTTAACTTTGAACTTTTACACAATTTAGTGTCTAATTCTCTACAAATTTTTGTATTCCTAAACTTGCATTCTAAAAGGTTTAAATTGGTTTTTTGGATGAACAATTTACGAGTGTTTGTATTGAAGACTTGAAGAGGATCATATTACTTGAAAACAAATATTTACAAGGAAAAGAATCAAATTCTTATTGCAAGTTGCCAGCTAATATTAACAGGGTAATGTTAACAGCTCCTGTTTAACTAACTATACTCACATGATGAATACAAGTGATATTGTTTACTGTTTACAGTTTAAACAAAATTGTTTCCAATATGCTTTTAAAACTTGGAAAAAAATGTAAAGAGTTCTTTAATGCAAATGAGCCCGGAAGGAAAGTAGGAAAAGAGGCAAAAAGGCCAAAAACTAAAGTGGAAAATATAAAGTTAAGTGTTGAGAGCTTAAAAACATTTTACTGGGTTGGAAAATTAGGGAAACTATTTACGAAGGAATTCCAAACATTCAACACTCTTTACTCCCAAAATTCATTTCATCGCTCGCGTCAAGTCAAGGGAAAAAAACTCTGGGAAATCCAATCAAAAAACACAACAAGGAAAAGTTTCACAAAATCTTCCTTCAACCTTTTGCACTTTTACAACTAAAAAACTCAGGTTCATTTGAATTTACGAGGAATTCATTAAGACTTACATCAGTATATCAGCATCATAGTATTATTCTCAATATACTTTTCCATTTAATACATTCCATAAATACATTCCATATAAATGGTTTCATGTATATTCTATATATAATTTAATTTAACTCTGTACAATATTAATTTGTTTTTATCTTTATATTTTAAATAATTACCTAGTTCATTATATTATTTCTCTATTTTCTGTATATTTCATAGAAAAATTCTTGTTATTTTATTTTATTTTTAGTATATAAATTTATATTGATAAAGTCAGAATCTAAAAGTGTAAGAGCCTGAAGAGTTGAGACCAAATAGGGAAACATTTGCTAATAAAAAGAGAAAAGGAAATAGTTTTAAAGGCGGGAAACAATAACCATGAGCGTTGTCATGAACTTCAACAGCGTTATTGTAACTCCATGCATGTGTGCATGGCTCTATAGCCCAAAAGAATATGTCGGGAAAAGTCTCTTGTCCAAAGTTGAGTAAAAGTTGAAGGGATTTGAATGGAGAGCGGAGGATTGCAAAAAAGAATATAACAATTCACCATCATTCTCCCAATCAGAGAAAGTTAAAGGTAAATTGGAGGAAAAACTTTTTATACCAAAAATTCTCTCTATACTAATACATACCTACAATATACTAGTATATCTACAATATAAATACTACGTACAGTATCTTCCTCGTATAAAAACATGGGAAACTTGCATATAATGATAAGTTCTCCTCCCTTAACCCCCAGGAACCCGAAAAATAAAGAGAAACTGAAAGAAAATGACAAAAGAAACGTTTGAAAACCTCTGAGCTCAGTCAGACAATATGAAACAATTTGCTCTTGAATCTATTCGTTAAATTCACTTTCTTTTCAACAAATGTGGAAAAGTTTTTTTTAAATATTCTTTTATGAATCTCCATTTCCTCAATTTCTTCCTCTTTGCTTAGCTTTGCTCTCTGGAATAAAGAGGAAAAAGGCCATGATCAGGGGATGATATGGAAGATGATACGGGGAATTCGAAACTGGAAAAACTCTGAACACCTGCGGACTTCCAAAGGAACAACGTGTGCATGTTCATATGAATCCATGCAACTCCTTTGCTTCTCCCATTAATTAAAAGCACATGCAACCGACGGGGTTGTTTATGACGCTCTTTGTTAATTTTATTACTTTTTCACACAAACTGCCGCTTGTCATGTCACTAAGAATTACAATTAAATTAACTAAAGTTATGAATAAAATTGATTAATTTTAATTAATTATTAAACTTGTTGTTATTAATTGCTATTAGTAAATAATTGTGCGGTTACTAAATACTGTTTTTATTATTTAATTATAATGGTTAGTTTGATTAGCTTTTGTATGATTTGAGAAGAATTTGAGAATTCGTGTGTTGTGTAATATAAAGGAAAATGATTTAAATTGTCTTGGCTGTAAATGTGGAAGAAAATTGTTTTTAAATAAAGAAATGTATACGAGGGAGTTGTGAAATGTTATTATTTTGAATTGGATGGTTTTTTGTGAATTTTAATATTTCGTAATCTTGTAACTCACCAAAGTGGGGTAAAAGTAGAAGAATGAAAGGGAGGAGAGCCATGGGTTTTATGGACCCCTGCTGTCTCCCTTAATATTACATCCCGAGTTTCCCCGGGTCTCGCGAATATGCATCCTGCTCCCCTCCGCCTTCCCGAACAACTGAGGAGAATCGATGCCCGGCTCCTGGTAATGAAGACCCCCAGACCCCAAAACACACACCCGCCAAACAATCACACACATTCCCTCACACACTCTTCCAGACACACACCCACGGATTCCTCATAAACTCCTAATCATTTCATATCTCAATCTCCCCACTCCAAAATCAAAATCAAGATAAAGAAATATATTACATATTATTATATGTTAAAATAAATTATTTATAAAATATCCTAAGGTGCTAAATATTTATCATTTATAAAATAAAATTATTAAAGAATTTGTATAATAATTAAATATTAAAAATAAATTATTTGCATTAATTTGTAATTAAAAAATAATTTTCGCGCATGGCCCCCCAAAGTAATAATAGCGGTAATAATTAAATAAAATTGCATGTGTATAAAAGGGAGAAAAGGATGAAAGGGAGCAACCGCATCTATGAAACCGCGAAACCACTTGGGAAAACTCGGCAAGTCAACGTTAACTCAATGAAAGTCTGCGTGAGTGTTGAGCAGCGGAGCAATTAAAGGACCGCGTGCAATTACATGGGAAACTCCGCGGAATCCCCAATGTCTGCCCAGTTGTATGGAAGTTCGCAAAGTGTCCTCAGCGTGTTTTTCAAATGTCCCTCCCACTCAACTCACACAGAGGAATCAGGAGATGTAACAAGTGTATTTCAAAATCCTGCAAATACTCAATACGTACATTATAAACACAAACTCACAAATTTAACACCAAAAACAAACTTTACTAAATATTAGTTATATACATAGTACACATTCTCATGCATTCTTATATTATTCTAACAATATAACTAAACATGTTTACTTAATTTAAACTCTATTTACTGTATACATACTCGACTATAGTTGAATATTTGTGCTATAGTATAAGAAAATATAATACAGTGTATTTATGATTGTAACTATGTATGTAATATCTGATTCAAATATTGAACCATGAGTTAAAATGTTTATCCCTATCAAGTCCCACAGACTTTGGTGGGAAGATCAGCAGAGGAGAATTGATGTGAAAAGCTTGGAACAAAAGGGCGAGTTTTGAATGAGGAATTATTCATTGATGTGACTAATTGATTAGCGGGAGATTCGGAAATTCAAAAGAGGAACTCGGAGTTCTCATTAACAACATTTTGTCCCGCGACTCCAACATTTGTTTCCTATGCGAATTAAGGAGGCATAGGCTCAATGTGGTGGGAGCGGAATGTGTTAAATGTGTAGGAAAGTTCTTTTCGTGAGATTTCATGTGGATTCCTTTAAAACGCGTAATGAGCCGTTGAGTCCACAAATATACTTTACAACTCGGCAAAGCAAACGAATTCAAAATCCTTCATGACGCCGCGTTGAAAAACTTAAAAAGAGGAGGCATATAAATAAACAAGACTTTTTACCCCATTAGCCACCAGGAAAATAGAATTAATTAGGTTAGCGGAATTCCTCGACTTGATCACCGTCGTTGGAAATGAACTATAAATTTCAAAGCTTGACTTTTTCGGATCACCCTTAATTAATTTATACATTTTTTATTGCTAAATGCAACAATGAATAAGTCTAAGGTTTTTTTTAAGTTCTTACGCAATGACAAATTTCAAAGGGTTTAATTGGTGGTAAATAACGGATTGGCACAATTTGTCACATTGCTTTACTTTACTATCTTAGCACATTTTTAAGGTACAACTTTAAAATCCCGCACCAAAATTCCTTTTCTGATTTATTATTCTAATTTATTTATTGCTACTTTTAGCTAATTTATTTATTATATGCATAAAAGTAATACTGGACATGAGTTAATTGTCAGTTTTATTGTTATTCTTAATAAAAAATTAAGTTAAATTCATTTGGAATTTTTTTTCTCTTATTTATTCATTCAGCAATTTTTTGCTTTTAGATATTCATTAAGTTTCAGCCGTTCGGTAATTTTTATTAACTTTTTTAACATAGTCAGTAATTCTTTGCTCATTTTAGTTTCGATTAATTAGTAGAAAAAATGAAGTCTGATCTCAAATTTTAGTAAAGTGGTTTTTCTAACCTCAATGGGGGAAGTGGGAAAGTCCAAGTTTTTAAATTGGAGTGCCAATAAAAGGGTGAGTTAATATAATAAAAAGGAGATGAAACATTTTGATTGAATGGTAAATGTGTGTGAAAGTGATCCTTTGGATGGCCTAGGGTTCCAATGTTCATTTTCATTGCCTTCCACTTCGCGCTCATAAAATTGAGTTGTGGACGTAGGTGAGAAGAAGAAAGGGAAAAATCGAGTTTTCGGCCCTAAAAGGCTAAAAGTCATAATTTAATTGGCGGCGTTAAAAAGCCGGGGTGAAGGAGGGCGGGTGATCCGAAATGGGCATGCACATAATGGAATCCACGTCCTTTTCAACTCTCCTAATGCTCTGCGACTTGAGAAGAAGAGAAGAGGAGCGATAGGGAGGAAAATCCCATTTGATTTCTCCTGAATTGGATTTCTATCGGAATCTTGTGAGTAAAAGTTCTCAAGACCTCCGCCCGTCACATGAGATTTCTGCCTCGAGTTGCTTATCTTCGGCCCTAGAGCCACTACATAAGACCAAACACAGGCTTCACTCTTTTAAACTTAAATTCAGACTTTCATACCCTTAATAAAACTAAATTCTCCTATAAAAATTCCAGGAAACTTTAAAGAATTTTCATAAAAAGTCTTAATAATTTGTATTCTTCAATTTTAAAATTTACCCGAGTTATTTAAAAACGTAAAAGTCTTAAAGTGAAGGAAATCCTAAGAATTTTTCCCTTAAATTTTAAATTTCCCGGGATTCTAACAGCCCTACTTTGTATTTATATAGAGAGTTGTAAAGCCTTTTCATTTATATCAACTTTACTAATAGCGTGTGTATACCTATGTATATACAATAAGTATTTTCATTTGACTATGTTTAATATAATAAGTCATTCATAAGAGTGTATAAGTTTATATAAGAGCTGGAGTATTTGGTTGCATAATACTTTCCCTATACTTCATTATGGAAGGGAAATTCCGTTGTAGTATCAAATATAAGCTGTAATTGTATATGATGCCGTTTGGATATCCGGGCTTATCTCCCCTATTATTCCCTTTAGATTCGCATTTCGCATCCTAAATGATTAGCATTGAATATTCTCAAAGAGCCGGTGTAGTTTATAAAAGAAAAGAAAAAACGAAGAATTTTTTCCCTGGCTATTATTTTTCAATCGGAACAAGAGTGAACATTCTCCGGTGAAAGAGATTGAGAAAGCATTTGAAGATTAAAATCCAAGTTCTTCCCTTCACGGTTTCCCCTTCGCTTTTTCATAACTCGCCAAGCTGATAAAGAAATTATATCCCATTTCATCCACGAAAAGCCAATGTGCTCATTCCGAAATTCACCTCGTTCCCAATACTTGCTCATTCACATTTTTAAGAAATTGGTTCCAATTGATTGGAGGTTTATTTATTAATAAATTTTAAATTATATTTAATTAAATATATAATTGCTATTTTTTAACATTAGACTTTTAAGACTTTTACACTACAATTTTTAATCTAACATTTTAAAATTGTTTTAACATTAAAAAAAATTATTTTATTTTATTATATTCAACTTTAAACAAATTGTTTTAACATTAAATAAAATTATTTTATTTTATTTTATTCAACTTTAAACAAATTTTTTCATTAAAAATGACAGAAAAATTGAATTTTTGGGTTTAAACTTCGTTTATGCTTTAAATTGAGCATATGGTAAGTTGGTGATTTAATAAAGGGGGAGATTTATCCTCAATTTAACGCAATTTTCCAGATATTCAAAATCGGCTTACTTTGTTCGCAATCAAATCATACAAATGTGCTCGAAAGCTATATACAAAAGTCTATACAATCAGGAATTTATATTAGATGTTTAATGTAATGCTACATACCTAAATAGTAATATATATTAGTATATATAAGTACAATAGTTATACTAGTTATAACTGTATTACTGAAGACTGTATTACTATTTAATATGCAACATGACTATGTAATGGTAATATCCATTAATATATCTACCTAGTCAAATATTATGAATTTGCGAATCTAATTGAAAAAACTCCATTTTGAAAAAGAAATAAAAAGAAGTGAAAGGGGAAAAATGTGTATTGTGTAATAGGAGTCTACGGAAGAATTTGATTTCAAAGACGTTTGAGCTGAAGGAAAAAAAGGATCTGACGGAGTAATCTAATCTAATCGCCCGATGTGAGTGGCCTCATTCCCTTTTAAACTCCTCACACGGAGGGAAACTCCGCCCGATTCCACCGACTTCCGGTTCATAATAAAAAAAAGCCGCCGACGTTGAAAGCTCCTTAATTCTCTCCGGACATTCGCCCCTTTTCCTATCTCATCTCCCTTGTTTGGTAATTGAGCCCCAATCACACGTCCGCTCCTTCTATACTTTTATACGGCCACTGCAACACCCTGTATAACCTAACCTGACCTAATGCATTGGTTTTATACACTGAGAGATTCCCTTGTTGGTCAATGGGAAGCCATATGAATGATTTTCCTCCACAGACGCGCCCAACCAACGTTCAGGCCTTCAATTATTATACTCGGCTACTCCACGAAGCGAAAAAGTAGAGAAACTTTCCCTTTCCGCCTTTTCCTTCAATTTCCGTTTTCACTTTTCTCTTTCGCCTTTTATTCACTCAACAAATCCGAGAGGAACAAACGTGAAAGAAAGAAAACAATTATTTTTAACTCATAAAATTAATTGCTTTACACTGCCTAAACGTACAAATTCTTTTAAATGTGTGAACAATTAACCATTACTTTTTAACAATTAAACTATGAAGAACTATGAAGATTCATGATTTAGCAATGAGTTAAGTAAGGGGTTTAAGTCCAATCCCTGTATTTAGTGAAAGTTGCATGGGGAGGTTGATTAGAACTCGCCGTCGTTCCTCAGCTTTCCACAATGTTGGATTAATTAAATTTGAGGGGAAGATAAAAAAGTCGGGGGTTTCATGGCGGCGGCGGATCCCCCATCGTGTTATTTATTGTAGTGAACTTATAAGAATGAACTTCCGATAAATTCTCCCTCATCATATAATAAAGGGTTGGAAATTGTCCAACAAGGATGAAATAAATTCATCCCTCGTTTCTTCACTCCCGATTTTCCCCTCAGCGTTCCTTTACAAAGTTCCTTAGACTTACATTTACAACGAAACAATGGAAATTATCCAGAATCTTAAATATTAGGATGATCTTTTCCATTCAAAAAGTTTTTAAAAGTATGATTTCTATATAATACGCACAGTTGATTAAATATATGAGTTCAATTTTATATGCCAATAAGTGTATTCAATATTTATAGTATTTTATTGCACAGAATTTTGAGTATATAAATGTATGTATACAGCATTTTTGAAGAAGATATGGGTGGTATAGCGAAGGATATGATGTATAAATATTATATATGGTAAGTACGTTGACAATCGGGCGGATGTAACCTTGTTAGTATGTAATTTCCTCCCTGGAGAATTTGGATACTTTTACGTGGTAAAATATCTTGAAGGGGTGAAAGAGGAGTTTTTTCTTTTAATGGCTCTCCTTATGGTTTCTATCAGGGGAAAGTGCTGACCAGCCCATTACAAACCCCCATTGAAAACCCTGGGAAATGTCAACTCCGAACAAACTTTGACTTTTCCCTCCCTCTCAAGGAGGGGAAATGGCAGCTTTGAATTCAACTCCCATTCCCGCTAATTTAAAATTTAAACTCCTTCCCCCACATTTCTCACCACCGAAATGACACTTTCAATAACAATTCAATTCATTTTTTCTCCACAGAACATCCCAATTCACACTTGAATTTTAAGGATCGAGTTGAACAATCCCATTTCCCATTCGATTCAACTTCAATTATCTTTTAAACTCTATAATGCTAACTTTCTTAGTTTTTATTTCTTATAATTATAATTTAATATTTAATTCTAAAACAAATGTATAAATAATATTATAAAAACATTTATTGTATTATTTGAGCATTTATCCAAAAATGCTTATTTAATGAAGTTAATAAATCAAGAATTAATAATAAAAAATATCAATTTTCCAAACATTCACATGTGATAATGCACTATATGAAATTTGATACATTTTGATAGTTTTCTTTATTCCGCTTAACTAACTTTTACGACTTTTGCTCAAATTCATCGTCGATGCGACATGAGCTGACATTGTATTTAAGCATATGAAGACAAAATCGGCATTCTTATAATACATTAAACTAATGCGTATTATAACCCTTAGCTTGACTCTCAGATATCCACACAATTTGACTACATACTAATATAGTCAATAAAGTATGCTTATATAGTAAAACTTACTATTTGTATATTCAGTCAAACTTGAATTTTATAGCATCTTTTAATAAAACATCTTTTTATTAGTAATATATCTTCTAATATATTATCTCGTAATAATATCTCATCTCGTTTGGGATTGAGAAGAAGGAGAATATGAGATGAGAAATATTGAGTGTATATAATATATTTATGTATAAGAGAATTGATATTGAAAAAGACGTGGAAAGTCTTTTGTCCTTTAAGTTCCGAATTCTTCTTTGGTTCTTCTTTGGGGTCGTCGTGGGATGAAGAACAATTTTGAGTTTTCTTTTCAGCTCATCTCGTCGAAGGGGAGAATTGGAGAGTTTTATATAAGGAAGCTATATGCAAGTCCTTGTTTGAGTCAAAGAGGAAGTTCATATTCCTCAGCGGTTATATAAGGGCGTATCAGTATGGCTTGGGTCCAAGATTGTATTACGGCTTGAATTTCATTTCTGGTTCGCCAAGTTTTATGACAAAAACCACTTTTCTGGTAGTGGGGAGGAAAGTCGGGCTCTTCACCCGCCCCTCCATTACCTAAACACCCCAGATATTGGTACACGGGGTTTCAAAGCTTCTCGCCAATTAACTCCACACACTCACGTCCACCATCAACCAAATGAATTATGCAACGAACTTCATTTGGATATATATGAAACAATTCGGGCTTTAGAACTATAATGCAAAGAAGACTTGTCAAGGAGAAATTTCTCCTACTTCTTGTAAGAATAACTTTATCCATTAGCCTATATATTACGCATTGTTTTGAATTTCCAACATTCCCAAGTCATGCGAATGTTTAGAAAAGTTTTTCTGTCCTGTAAGGTAATTACAATAATATTTGCAAAGGAATTTGTCAGACATTACAATGCTTTTTTAATAAATATTTTAGCATTTTAGAAGAAAAATACATATAAAATTTTAATTTTTTTAAACAATGAAAAATGTTGAAAATTAAATATGTATTAAAAATTTTCAATTATTGCACTTGTAGGACGGTCTAAAAAGTTCATAGAATATTTTATAATATAGTAAGATATGACTAAATCGTCTTATGAGAAATTCATAATTAGTTTTAATTTTGCTGCAGAACTAAGTGACCTTAAAATGACAGTTAAGTTTTTAGCTTTAGAGGGTATAAAAGGAAAGGAAATTCACGCCTCACCTATTATATTCATATTAAAAATAGTTATGAGGTTTTTGGACCGCCCTATACAAATTGCTAGGTTAAATGACAATTTTTGATATAGTGCTATTCTATTTAAAGTCAAATCCTTCAAATCAAATCAAGTTAAGTCAAAAGTCTAGCCAAAGTTTTTTGAGTTTTATTGTAAAATTGCATATTTTAATAAATTAAATGCAAATTAAAACAATCAGAATGAAAATAATTATGATGGAATTGGGCCATGGATGATTAATTTACATGTCTAGATGTCGAGATATAATAAATATATCTCCTGTATTTACAAATTGAGTTTTGTGAATTTGAGTCCAAATATTGTTATTTCCGAGTCTTCGCCGTTTGTTGTTATTTTGTAGGAGCGGCGGGATGTTTCCTCACCAGATGATGCCCACATGAGGAGCGAAGGAGAGATGGCGAATTTGTCGAAACAAGTCCATATATCCTATTATGCATATATATATATAATAGCATTCGTGAGGGAGAAGGTGTCGAATATGAAATTTGTGTTCGTGTATTCCATCCGCTTCCCTCATTGATTTTAAATGAGTGGGAGAGACGCGTCTTTAATATGGAGATTCGAAGGAGAGAAAGCGGCGGGAGCGGAGGTTCCTTATTTTGCATTCTCCCGCCGAACCCGCCCTATACATTATACATTGAAGAGTCCCGGGTAACTCCCGGGCTTCCCTTTGCCCCCATTAGGAGTGTGTTTGGAGGAAAATTACGATCCTCTCTGGGAGTTCCATCTCACAACACACACACACCCTCTTTTCTCTTTTCTTTCAAAGGAGGATGAAAAAACAAAATGTTTCCCCACACGAGCTTCAATGACTCAAAGGATCTTTATGAGAATGTCCAACCCACCCATTCCTTAGATTATAATCTTCAAGGCTTAAACCACTCAAACAGAGATATATATTTAGAGATATATAATTCCATCTCCTATTATACAATATGCTCATATCATACCTAGTAAAGTTAAGTTTGAGTAGTAAATGTATATAAATATAATAGAAATTATATCAGATATTTTATATATTTCATAAAAGCATATTGAAGCCAAAGAGAGCAATATTCTATGGTGGCTTATGCTAAGCGATGTTCCAGATAGTTTAATGCGTTTGACTATCTTTTATATCAAAATCCACTCTTGAAAAATATCAAAATATAGAAAGTAATATAATAAAGGCAAATGATTTCTTAAAAGAACAGTATAAAAGATAAGGACGAATAGATTTTTAGTTTTTGTAATATTTTATTCAAGCTTTTTCCAATATTAATATTTTAAGTTGAATCAATTGATTTAACTTTTAAATTAAGTTAATTTAAATTCAAAGTGCAACCAAAGAATGTTTTTTATTAATTATTTTTTCATTAGAACATTTGTAAATCTAAATGTTAATGCGAATTAAGGCTGACAATTACAAATCAAACATAATTTTTGTAAAATTTTCATAATAATTTACAAATTCACAATTTTCATTTGTGATTGTAAATAACAAGTATTATTTCACTTATCCTACTTTAATGTTAGTTTGTTTGTCTTGTTAGTTATTGTTAAAATATCAATAGGAAGCGTAATAAATTTTATTAACTAAATATTTATATATATATAGGATTGGTCGGAAAGCTTCCTGGGTTTTTAAAAGAGTCGACTTATAAAGCTGAAATATTCTTTGACACAAAGGACAATGTTTTTTTGAAAAGGGGTATAAGGGAGCTAAAACAAAGATGGGAAGAATGTATCCGACTCAATGGAGAGTATAAAATTAATAAAACTACAGCAAAACATGTAAACTTCACATGTCGACTCTTTTATAAAAGTTAGGAAACTTTCCGACCAATCCTATATTTTATTTATAAATGAGGGTAAATTGAAATGAATTTATAAGATGTTGATTAAACTGACATTAAGTGTGTGTGTGTTGGATTTGAGTTTTGTTTTGGGGCGTAATAGGAAGTTTGTGAGGGTGAGAGGAAATGAGTCTTAATTGCTGTTTCATCTGTGTGCTGATGAGGAGCGGAGATTTCCCGTTTCTTCCCTGCATTTGGCGGAGCCTTGAGGAGGAGAAATGTAATTGAAATTAATAAAGCTGGATGAGAAGGAGGATGAAAATGAGTTGCCTCGCGGCGAAACCTTCGCTCACTTTTATTACAAGGATTAAACTTTCTTTGTTTGCTCGTCCCGCCACTCATTTCGATTTCCGTCCGTGTATTTGAATAGAGAAAGGCTCGAAAGCACAGGGGTCCTGACGGTTTATTTGCTCAACTTCCGCTCCCGATCTCGCCCCGTCCAAAGACATTTCCCCCAGTTTAATCAGGGCAATTAAACACGATTTTCATTCACGATGGCCCGTCAATACACATCCGCGCAACCACACAGAGACCAAATTATCAACATCACAACCCCAAGGATTTTATAATCCCTACGATATCATTTACATTTCAATTAACCATTCTTAGTCAAATCAACAATGTAATTAAGAGGAGACGTACAGTTTGTCAAAGCGTTATTTTGTAGCAATTTTGAATTAATATCGAGCCGAGCCAAACTGAGTTGAACCCAACAGAACCAAACTGATCCTAACAGGAGTTATCGAAAAGAATCAAAACTAACTTAACCTTGTAAATTAAACATGTAATTACGTAGTTTCTTAAGTCTTAAATTCGTAGTTTCGTAAGGTTGAAATTCGAAATTTTAAAATTAATTTTAAAAACTGATTAATTAAAATAAAATGAAATAAATTGGCGAAAAGTGAAAATTAAATTACTCCATAATAAATTTTATCGTTTATTTTATCTCGGATTTTGTAATAGGGATAAAAAAAGCAATTGAATTTAAATGTCTGAATTAAGATTAGAGATGAGATTTGTAAATAATGATGAATAGTTAGGATGCGGAGATGAAGCACCGGAGATAAAGTCCAAATGTAAAAAGGAAAAATATAAAAAGAGATTCTCAAAACGGAAACATTATGATAGGAAAACTCCGTAGTGAATTTCTCTCGCTTTCTCCCTTTCACAACTCTCTTGACTTTCATTCATTTCAAAGGAAAATCCACAACTTTTACAATATAACTCAAAGCGAATGTTTTACTCAGATCTTTTTAATATAATTTTTCCTTATATTTTAATTGCAATTATCCACAAAATTCCCATTTTAATTTTGTTATACATTAACTATTTATTTAACTGTATTTTCATAACTTTAAAATATTTCACAGTACTAAATAATGCAATTAAAAGGGATTTTCAAAATTGTTAAAAAAAGTTAAGATTTTTTACTACCTAATAAATTTTCTTGTTGAGTTGCTAATTAAACATGCTATGCGTTTGAACTTGTTAATTTATTACGTTATAACTTTGCTATACGAATTTTAAGCAAATGACTAAAATGAGCATTGTGTAGCATATTCTTATTAAGTGTAAATGTTGATGCTTTTTCCTCGCTTCAAATAGAATTTGTATATACATACTTAATGTTGCAGTTATAGTTAGTTAGTGTTAGCGTGGTTAGGATTGTGATTAACCCCATGTTTAGTCAAATATTCATCGTTAAATTTAAGAAGCTTAAGCTCATTAAGAATCCTGCTAATTATGTTGAAGAAACACATGTGGGTTTTTTTTTCTTGTTGGGGTGGATTGATGGGGTGGGTTATTAGCGGGGTTTCCGGCGTCCGTGGGTTTTGATAAATCGGGACCGGGCGACAGAGGCTTTTACTCCTTCTAATAGCCTCACATCCGCTTCTATTCCCCTCTTGGTCTCTTGGAACGATTTCAATTCCCCGCCTTCCCCCACGACCCCAATCCGAAACTTAATCACCCCCAACATTTATTTACTCACTCAATCCCCCAAGATGAGAAACAATCTTCCATTGCTTTCCATACATCTTACCCACATCTATTCTTTTTTCTTACTTCTTAACGTAATGGTATATGATTATAATGATATTAAACTGTTGTGAAACTTATGATCTATAGAATTTATACATCTATTTATTCTCATGATAAAAAATGCATATGCTTTATGACAAAGCTCATGTTCGGGCTATTTAAGAAAATTGAATAATATTTAAGAATGATGATGTAATTTGGATTGAAGATATGAAAACATTATAAATGATTTGCGCATCATTTATTTCAATTTCCAATGTTTAGATTCCCAAGTGAATGATTTTGAAGACTTGTATTAAAATATTGACTTTCCGTTCGACTTCTGCATAATATATGGGGGAATCACAATGTCGGTTGTTTGCTTGTTGACTCTTCCCCATTGTTGTTAATGAAGTGGAAGAGCCGCCTTGGTGATTTACATATAATTTTACTATCCTATATATTTTATATACCAATAAAATATATTCTTAACGTATTGCCATATACTATTCGAATATGCTTATACATATAAGCAAGAAGAGTGATATAAAATATGACTCGCTATAGTGATCCAGGATACAGTCGTAGTTATTTCTTCAAGTTTGTGAAACACAAACTTGAACCAAAGTTTGTGTTTTTCCAATAAGGTGAATTTACAGCGTGTCCCAAAAGTCGATTCCGATTTTTACCACTCAATAACTTATATTGTACAGTTGAAATTTTCTCAAATTCATAAGATTTATTCTTTATCTATCAAATAATAACCATATAAACTTAATTTGGTAATTTGAGTTAAATTGGCTCTCATTTAAAAAAATATTCTAAATTCCCTTCAGAAGCTTTGAACGCTCGTTCAATCAACAATAGATTTATCTACATTTTCTTTAAGCATTTAATTAAGGCAAAATTAAATATTAGCTCTAAGTTTTAAAAAAAATTCATATTAAACCTTATGATGTTTATTATTTAAGATGGGAAATGGGAGTTGGACAGTAGAAAGAAGAGGGAAAATTTGATAATTGTTGGGGTGATGGGAAAACAATAGGTATGCCGAAGAAAAGGGAATCAAATCATAAATTAAAGCTGTAGTTATTATTATTGATGGATGAAGAATAAATCTTATGAATATGAGAAAATTTCAACTGTAAAATATAAAGTTATTGAGTGGTAAAAATCGGAATCGACCTTTAGGACACGCTGTATATAGTAAATGTTTATATATAGAGGGAGTCAAGAGGTGAATCCATAGACTTAGGTTTATATGGTTTGGAGATTCAAGTCGCGAACGGAGATTTGCATGAGAGCGCGTATCAAGTTAGATGAGTGAAGAGTCAAGTCAAGACGCTACAAATATCAAAAACATCATTCACCTCATAGAATTCGCATTCACAAAAACAAGGAAACACTATTTAGAGAAGTGTAACTTATAGCGGTTCAACTTCAACAACATCACAGCATGGCATTTTCAGTTTAGCATTAAACGCAGTTAAACGCACCAGAGACCTAGAGACTTGAGAGACATCGAAATGACGGCTGAGAAACAGAAGCTAAAAAGGACAAAATCAAGCGGATTTATCAAACAATTTATCTAGCAAAATTTATGTAAGTGACCACTATGTATAAGCATGTAATATTTATAGTTAATCATTCCTATTTACTGCTATATACTGATAAATACTGCTAGCACATAGAACAGTATGAGTTAGTAAAGTATGAAGAAGTCTTATGTTTAGTACTACAGTAGTTTAGTTTAATATGTGGAGTAGTGTCGAATGCGAGGGAAGTCTTTGATGGGGAAGTGAAAGAAGAGAAAGGGAATTTCGGCGCATCTCCTTGGGACTTTCCAGGGAGGTTTGGAAGGCAGGAGAACGGAAGAGTCAGTTGAGACACGAAGCCCCGCCGGCTCACATAGGACAAAATCCCCATCCAACAAAAAGCACTCCGAGCTTGAGTCACTGGGAACCACGCGGTTTTTCTAATTCTTCTTATGGGAATCCACTGTGAGTGAAAGTTGGCGGGATGCTGACGACGACGGGAGCTCCGAGACATTTCCTCTTTCTCGCTCTCTTCGCTTCCTTCGCACAATATGGTAAGAGATACACAAGAATTTGCATAATTATTATGTCATATACATAGCGTGTATAGTATACGTATTCCTAAGTTCGAAATGTACATTTGGGAAGAAATTTATTAGGAGGGAAATTTGAGATTTTGTCATTCCCCCTATATTATATAGTGTTACTCACAGACAGATCAGTTACTAATTAATTCTCTATTTTCAATATAAGTGTGTATCCCAGTCAGGTCTTTTACAAGATCTAAAATTACATTGTTTTGCTAGCATTGTCAGATAACTTACGTTAGCTAACAAGATTTTTTACACCGTGACATGAATTAAAAATTTGAATTTTATTTGAGCATTTTTGCTTTTGAATGGAAGATTTTTAAGAGAAGATTTCGAAGAGATGGTATTTTAAAGAGAAGGGGGGATTTTAGAAAAAGAAAAGAAGGGGATTGATTGGGAGGAATAAAATATTGGAACGGATGGGTTTTTAAAGAATGGTGGAGGTCTAACAAGGGAATTGAAGCTCGTTGGGAAAAACGAATAAGAAGAATTTGAGACTTTCTCTCAATTCACCCGTTTATTCCTTATTTTGGATTCTAAAGAGACTCTCTTTACTTATCCCATATTCATACACATGGAGTTCTCAAGTTATTTTTATGCTCATACACGAATTTCCAAAATCTACTTTTCTATCACAATTTACAATTCACTCGGCTTCTTAAATAAAACAAAAAAATATGCGCCATGATCTGACTTTATATCTCTTGTCAATTTTATAATGCTTACCTACTACAGCAAAAATGTTTAGCTGGAAATTACTCGACTATTTTCTATTTAAATTAACCATCATGTTTAATTATCATGAAAATATATAAAATATTTAATATGAAACAAACTTAGGTAATAAACAGCTACTACAAATAGTTGATAATATCAATAGAGAAAGTGTAAAAAAGCTCTGAAAAATATTCTAGTTATAATTATATCTAAATACAAGTAACCTATGTAATGTACCTGTACAAGTTGAACTTTTTTTTATTCGTTCCGTGTGTGTGCGCGTTATGTGGATGAGACTCAACATGGGTTTTTGAAAATGTGAGTAATGAGGGTTATTAAGGAAATTTGTATTAGAACCCGGGCATTTCCTCTTGAGAAATGAGAAAGTCGGGGATCGTCGGATCGGTTATTAACTCTATTTATGGCTAGACCATGCAAGGCAGGATATCCAAGGAAAGGAACATGATTCATATAATGATACTTATAATACTTTTAGATATAATACTTATTATACATAACAAATATATGTATATTAGTTGAGTATATCTGGATGAATGAATATAGTGTATCTAGATCCAACGTTTCCTCCGTCTCTCGTCTGTAAAAGAGATGTTGAGTGAAAAAAGGAATTTGATGAGGAGCAAGGTGGTTGAAAGGGAGCCGGTGAATAGAGCCGGAGATTTCATTGTGGAGGATGCGGACGAGGAAGGAATCCCAGAAAACGTCCGCGACTCTCCCTCGATCTCCGCGAATTAATAATCCATACATGGAGATTTAATGAGATTTGTCCCATTATCCTCACGAGGACTCTGCCATTGTCGGCCCATAAAATGAAAATTGACTCTCCGGTGGAAAAGAAGGGGAAAGACCGTCTTAACAGACGGCGAGATATTCAAAAAATCATATTTCGCCAATAGGCCATCCCCTATAAGGAGGGAGGAATGAGGGAGGAATTATGAATTCAATGTTCGACTCCTATCTCTCCTCCTTGTTTTCTTTCATTTTTCTCGGCCTTTTCGCTTAATAGAATTTGAAAAACCGGAATAGCTAATCAAAAGAGGGAAAGTCATATGAGGGAGATATGGGCCAAATTCCTTATTCTCTTCACAGACTCGCGCCTTATCATTCGCATTTATTATACGGGGAGGTTTTTGAATTTCTATACCGCCAACGTTTGGCTTATATGGGCCTCGCGTATATTCAAAGTGTGTGCGTGTAAGGAGAGGGGAATTCGGTTCTCTGTATTCTGCGTGAACGCAATTTTATTTTGACTTATCTTACCAATGTTCCCAGTCAAGAAATGTATAAAAACTTCAATTTTACTTTATAAATTATTAAAACTCTGGGCGGGCTTCGTGTATTGGATTTTTAACAAGATTCCTGTTTTTTTTAATTTTGGGAAACTAACAAGATTCTGGGTTTTTTTTAAATATTAGCAATAATTTGGATATATTATTTTAAGAAAAATTCCATTTTTTAATTTTATAGTAGAAATTGGGTTTTTTGAAATACTCGCTATTTTATGTAAGATAGTTATATTTGTTTTTTTTTTGAAAATATCCACCATTTTTAATTTTCAGTTAGGATTTTCAGATTTGGTTTTTAACATTGCGCTTTTTGAAGCTTTTGATAGTTTATAATTGAATGCTAAAAGCTGTTTTCCAGATAGAATAAGAACATTTAAGTGCAAAAGGAACAAAGCATTTTAGTTTATCAACGGTAAGTGTGGGGATGAGGGAGCGTTTATTAAATTAAATCTCCAATCTATATGCTTTAATACATATCAGGTAAGATGACGTATGTATATTTCATACATGGAGAAATATATTTCTATATACAAATATATTTCAATATATGGAATTGAAGAGGGAGAAATATGTAATGTACTATGGCGTATGCATAATTCCTACTCGTATAATTCGGACTGGTGAGTGGGTTCGGGCCGAGGGAGTGTAATTGGTTAGAGCAGGTTGGTTGAAATCCATTAGACGGCGGCCGCCTTTTAATCATTTCCCCCAATTGAGTCTCCCGGGTTTCTCCTTATGGGAACTCATAATGGAAATGAGGGGGCTTTGCTGGCTAATGTCATTAAACTATCCATTAACCCTTGTTTTCTTATCTTGCTGGCCCTAACCGAAAAATTCAAACTCCCCCTTCCCACTCACACTCTCTTCCCATTCATTCTTAAATGGAATCTAACACTATGAAATCCTTAGAAATCCTATTTTTATAGGATTTTACTAGAAATTCTCCTATATAAATCTCAGTCCTACTAAATACTAGTATATCTCAAATTCTCCTACATTTCTCCAAATCTCATTTTCTCCTATATTTCTTATACAAATGAACGAATGAATATAAGCTTATTAGATGGATATAAAAGCATATGAGAACGAAAGGATATATAAGAACATAAGCATTACATTTGGATAAATTATATTCGTTAAGATATAGGGAATTTCATTTATGTGATAATTTTGCTAAGAAACGTTAATGTTTGGATATAAGAAATATAGGTTTATTTCTTCTAGATATACATATAGATTGCTAGCAATCTGGTATAGGAAAGGATTTTATACTTTTGGGATGAGTTCGAATGAGATAGGCTTAAGATTATATAAAACCTAGATCTAAAAGAGTGTAATGTGTTCTCGTATAAGAAAAGGATTAAGACTCGTTTTACTCCTCCCTTGCAAGAAGTTCATTTAGGAGGAGCGGGAATTTTGCGAAATTTGTAAAGGGTCCTTTGGTGTAAGTTGGTTTAAGAATTAAATCCCCAGTGTTGTGATGTCTTTGGAATTAAATGGGGAAATCCTCTAATCCCCGCGTTCTCCTTCAATGGACTCACAAATGGAAGCGGGAGATAATGAGGACTTAAATATAATAGGAAACCTCATGATCATCTCTTAATTGCACCTTACAAGGAATCTTAAAGAAACTCACAGAATCTTACAGAGTTTTAAGGAAACTTGTTTTTCTTTCAGCCGTTCCTCTTAAACTCCTGGACGTCCGAATTCCGGTTAGTGGGGTCGTGCGTGGGCAAGAGGACTTGACATGCCTGTTTGACCTCACCGGAGACGCGCTGTACTCTTTGAAATGGTACAAGGACGGTGACGAATTTCTCCGGTTCCGGCCTTTGGCCCATCCGCCGATCGACACGTTCCCCGTCCCCGGAGTCACCCTTGCTGGACACAACTCGAACGGAACGGAGGTGACTCTCGGGAATTTGACGACACGATCCTCGGGAGTCTACAAGTGCGAAGTTTCCGCGGACGTCTCCTTCCAAACTCTCAGTAAAGAAGAGAACCTCACTGTCATTGGTATGGCAAACACTTTCTCTATGCGAACTTATAGAGCATGGGGATTTCCCAATGGCAACTTTCGTCAAATGCTCATATCTTTATCGCTTTTCGCTAATCCTCCCATCACCTTGCACAACTTAGCCAATAACATTCCCGAAAGATTAGAAATAATTGAGCGCTAAAATTTAAACTTTAAAATTTTATTTCTTTAAACAACTGTTAGCAAAGCTGCGTTAATTCTTAACTATTAATAATAATCTTTAAAAGGCTATGCATTATGTAAATACATGTTTATAATCTTGATTAGCTTAAACAATAAAAGCTAAGACATTCTATAGATATTTATTGCAATGTATCTAAATATTAAATAAATATAAATTATTGTTTGGTTTAGCGCTAAATTCAACCATTTTAGATTTTTATTCCTGAATTGAGTGAAATGCAATTCAGGATTTAGGATTGATTTGCTTATTTGAATTTGTTGAAATTATTCATGTAAATTTTCAAATTGTGTTTATCGATAATTTTAGTTCCTCCACAACCATTGCGACCAACGTTTAAAAACATTTCATCTCGGTACCTCATGAAGGAATGGGTAATTGGGAATTGCAGCTCAACTCGCTCATTGCCCCCGGCAACTCTCTCACTCACGGCCAACGGAGTCAAGGCAAGGAGAACTTTATCTCATTTCAAAAACTTTATCCCGCCTTTCCACCCTTTCAAAAGATAACACGACACTAAATTGAGCGATTCTTTTCAAACTTCACAAAATTTTGAACTTGTGAAACAAAACTTTTACCATACAATATAATACTCAATGCTTAAAAAACTCAACTAAACTAATTCACATTTTAAATATACAACTCATCTGCACAAAAAAGGAAAAACTTAAAGAAAAAGGCAAAAATTGTTATCTCATGTGTTTGTATGCAAATTAGTAAGAAAGGCTCAAAGGCATAAAACACCTTTCTGCATTTTCTAGGAGTCAAATTCTCTGTTTAATTTTTATGCTTAAAGTTGGCTAATAAAAAAACGTTTTTTACATGATTCCAACCTAGTTGAGATCAAATGAGCTGATGAGATATCCCCAAGAGATTGAATCAGATGGCAGAGTTTCCGTCGTGCTGGGAATCCGACTTCAGGTGAATTTCAGCAAAAACTTTTTAGCTCTAATTTATCCCAATTAAGCTCATGTCGAGCGTTATGATTACAACTGTATTACAACCGTATTGTGTAGTTGTTATACAAGGTTGCTCTTTAAGCCTTGTATACAATATTACAACATTTACTTTTAAAGTGTTGTTTAATGCTCGAGTTGTATTTTATATTTACAACTTGTATATAGTCAAGTTTCAGCGCCAATTAGTCAGTTAATTGAGTTAATTGTCAGACACGTTTACTCGAAGTTGGATTAAATTGAACAGGTTGACTACCATCACTTTACCAATGGGAGGAATCTCGTCCTCGTCTGCAATGCCTCAATAGTGGACAGATATTGGTCATCGGAATTCGTCGTCCATCATAAAAATTATCCGGGGTTTTTCTCATCCGCGGCTCATTCACGTTTTCCCCCTTATATTGGTTTAATCCACATTGCCAAATTCATTTCTCTTTTAAATAATTAATTCTTAAGTTCATTTTTGTAAAAAACGAAAAATCCGAAAGCGAAACAAAACACAATCAAATTTTAAATCCCCGCTTGTCAATTCTGGGAATTTTCAATTATTCTATTTAGCATTATTTTAATAGTGAGAAGCGAATATTTAGATTTAAGCACTAAGAAAATAAAAATCAAGTGAAAATAGTAAATAAAAAGGTGTACACACTTTATTATACGTAATATCAATAATCCAAGTTCAATTAATGTGATGTTTTAATTTTCCTTATTACAATGTAATTTAACTTTAAACGTAATAATCGTAAATGAATAATTTATATATAAAAATACATAAAATAATGCTTATGAAAACTAATGTGAAGTCACAAATTATTATAAGTACCTCTTATATAACCAATTTAAAATAATTTATTGTTAATTAAATGCTTAAATTGCACCAAAGATAACAAATTGCCACATTCCACAATTAATTATGAAAATCTATAAAGCATTAAAAAATGAAATATTTGATTTTCATTTTAAATAGTCAATGTCTGTAAATGCAATTTATTTATATTACATTACAAATAGTTATATTGCGAAATGAAGAAATTAGAGATTTGTATAATTAACATGTAAAGTGTCATACATACATAGTTTATTCGTCTGTAATATTTCACGTTTAATTGAGTGAATTTATGTTTATTAAAATAAAATGTTCATTATTAATCTAACCTAACCTAATAAATTTGATATATAAATACTATATGGTATGTTGGATCAATTATTTTCTTTGTATAATTTAAATGTAATTAAATTTAAATATGATTTAATTGTAATTTGTGCAATGTGCGTGTGGAGACTAAATGATAATCAAGTAAAGGATTATTCCTCAATTCTGCAAACATCGGATACTTAAAAGTAAATGTACGGTAAATATATGCGTAGAAAATGTAGAAAGACGAGTTGTAAAAAAAGAGGAGAAATGAGGAAACAGTGTCCTTTGAATTTTATTGAAAAAGGAAACAATAAAAGTGAAAGTTTTAAAACTGTGTTTTTTCATTTATTCTTGAAAGGAAACTTTTTCAACTTTCCCTTCTTCTCAAACTCTTCTGTTTACACATGTAATAAAATGTAATAAACCGCGACTTTTCGTCGCGCCGTAAAATCCTTATACTCAAAAAAAAAGAAATGAAAAAAGTCTCAACAGTTTTTTTTTAAAAATGTGCCAATATTTTTTAAAACAACAATTTTTCTTTTTAAAAATGTGAAAATCAAAGTTTAAAAATTTTTTAATCAAATTAAACGTGAAAGTGCAAAGTTAAATCCCACATTTCCCGAGTGTCAAAAGACATTAGAAATAAAACTTGTATTTGAATTTTCTCCTTTCTTTTTTCTCCTTTCCTTTTCATAAACTCTTCTAAATTTCCTTTATTTGCATATCCACATTTGCCTTACACATTTACTTTTACATTTGCTTTATATGTTAGCCTTATACATTTATGTATGCTTTTTATATAGAGATCTGTAAGATCATCACTTTTGACATGAAATTTAGTAACAGGGTTTCATTTCACTTGGAGTGAAATGATTTGATTATATTCATAAAGCACAAAAGTCATGAGAGATCGGCATAGAGACACAAGTTATGTCGACATAAGTCTCTGTTACCATGGAGACTCCGGGATCACTGATTGTTAATTCACGAGAGGGACATTCAAAATTCATCCTTTTGCCCCAGAGTAGTGCTATGCCGGGAAGGAGTCTTAATTAATATGTGAATTGATCGTTAAGGGTTTTTCCGACTTTCCACCTGATCCACATAGCGTTTGATGTGAGGTGAATGAGGAATTCTCCAGCTGCATTATCCCGGATTTGCCCCTGGAATAAAACGGAGCAGGAGCGTATAAATCAAAATGTCTGTTGAGGTGCATATTAACCTCGCCTTGTTCAACTTCCTCACAATCCTCATCATCTCATATAGAAAATATACCATATATATACACCTATATACCATAAATATATACCATATTTTATATAATATATCATACCATAGTATTCCTATTATTCCATATTATATGATATTACATTATATGTATCATTTTACATATCCAACCAAGTATTTACACATGTAAGAGAAGATCTAACCTTACCATATAAATTTCCTGTAAAACACAAGCATATGTGACTTTGTTTTAATATCCAAACAGCCAAGAAGACATTTGTAAGCTACAAGATGATCTCTAACGAACCGTATTTTAAGTAATAGGAAATAACAATGGACATATAACAAGTCAAGGAATACTTATTCTTTAGATGCTTTTGAGTTCTACTGGGTGGGATAGGGATTTCAGTGTTTGTCTCATCACTTGCCCTTCCACGTCCATCTCATTCCTCAAAGGGAAAATGGGGGAAGATCCATCATTTCAATTGCTCGGAGCTTAGAGGAACGTGTGAGAGAAACGCGGATCTCCGCCCTGTACAAAATGACGGATAAATTATGATTTACACTCTCGAGGTAATTGATTGTTGGACAAACAAACAAACAAATGGAACGACTTGCGGCTCAGGTTCTTAAATAAACCGCCATATCTCTCTCTAGCCAATACTATAGCTATCCTACAAATTGTATCTAATATACCTAAATACACAAACAAACGTTTGTCTTCATTACCAATCTTTACTGCTTAGAAATTTGATAAGAATACATATTTTCCTATTATTTTTTTCAGCACTGTCAAAGTTGTTACAGAAAAATGTTTTTGTCATAAAAATCTTTTGAGAATCTGTAAATTCTGTACGCAAAAAAAATCTTTTGAGAATATGTAAATTCTGTATGCAAAAAAAGTCTTTTGAGAATCTGTAAAATCTTTGAATGAGCTAAATAACGATTTTTAAAAAAAAACTATAGGTTCAATGACATGACATGTGACATGAATTGACATGACATGACATGACATTGAAATTTCAAACTCTGACATGTAAAATTAGTTACAATGAAGGATTATTAGAAAAATGCCTGATGAATAGTTCAATTTCTTGTGAGAATTTGCGAGATTTGGACGAAGTTAAGTTTGTTGAGAGAAAGTCCCTGGAATTGCGTGAGTCTTGATGCGGAAGGATGAGAAATGAAGGAGCGTAATAGGAAAAGTAATCGCCCCTGCACTGATGCTCATAACATGGGCCAATAGCTAATCTCCGTGTCTTGCTGGTAAGTGATGAATCCACTCATTTACTTCCTTTATGCTCTATAATATCTCCGCTGTCTCATCATTCCAAACATTAAAAGATATTCCCAAACTGACATCTTAATCAAGGAAAATTATGGAACTAATTTTTATTACGCTTATTCATTTCTCAATCGCGTTCCCATTTATTTATATAAGGAATCTATATTGATTCTAGGTATATCCTATTAGTATGAAGTTTTCCCTCTTATATAAAATTATAGTCTGGATTTACTGCTTATATAGCTAAGTGATCAACTATCTAATATAAAGATTACAGAATATTATTTATAATATAATAATTATATAGTAATAGGGTTCAGAATATATAGAATCTTTTATTTGATTAATTTAAATTAAAATCATTGCATTTATTGAATTTTAAGCTTTTCTTCGCGTAATATAATATAAATATGAATATTATGTTTAATTTTATTTGTAATTTCATGCGTAAATGATTTGTAATTGTTAAGTTAAGATTTTTTGTGTTAAATATAAATAGGTATTTAATTCAAAGTCATTAGAGTCGTTCTTTGAAATCTTCAAGGGAAAAAATGTGTAAAAGCCGAAAGGTTTTTGGTTAAAAAGGGATATTAGCATTTAACATTAGCTTTCCATCCTTTTTGGTTTTCTTTAAGGATAAAAAGTTGAGTTTGGATGAATTGATCGGCTAATTGAGAGTTTTAGCATTTTCCCCATTGAGGATCATTCTGGCCCCTCCATGTATTCACATACGGTGAACTAAAAAAAAGTCCATTTTTTCAATTACGTTCTCGAAGGCTTTTAGCGAACTTGGAAGGAAATAGGAAATTCTTTTTAACAAATCTCTCAAGGAAAAAAAAGCTCATATCTCCCGCCAGGATTTTTTTCTTTCTTGCTAAACGGTGAGCACGCGGATAAAAACCCATGTTTCGTTTACTTACGGGTTTTACTTACAGCGGGGATTAAACCCCGAAAAGCGTGTATTTAACAGCGAAAAGCGGGTAATAAATGGACGGTTGAATAATTCATGTTCTTCTATGAGGTGACTGGTCATTTTCTCAGTTGGTCACCATGGAGTTTCTTACGTAGGTTCCTTACGTAAGTATCTCTATAGTCTGTGGAAGAAGCCAAAGGGAATCCCGCGGGACTTTTCCCTATTTATCTTCACCTTTGTCCGAAGACCATTACCGGGGGCTCTGTTTCCCCCAACGAGATAAATTCGGGGCATTCGGGGAGATAAATCACCCAAACACGGGAGGACTTTTGATTCAATTTGGGTCTGGTGAGGTCGCGCATTAATTGCCCCTTCGCCGTTGTCAATCTACAGGGGTTATTCCATATTAGGTAATACCAGGGTAGCCCCATGATAATACCAGGGTAGCTCTATGATAATACTCGGGTAACTCCATATTAGATAATCTCCGCCCTCCATCTCTCTATTAAGGGAGTACGGGAGGGTCCGAGTGGATTGCGGGAAAACAAGGACATTTTTTCGGATAAAGCGGGGATTCAATTACATCTTCTTTCTCATAGGCCCTCGTCCTTCCCAAATCCTCAAATTCAATTACGAATCTTTCACCCTCGAAATTGGAACTTTTTCCAACCCAAAACCACCTCACTCACCCATTTCTCAACTTCAAAATACAAAGAGAAAAAACGCTTTTTTGCACTCCATAAAAAAAGTTTCACAATCATATTATCCCAACCCCAACTCAACAATTTCATTTGTCACAAAAAGTAAATCAGTGAAAGTCAAAAAGCTAAATTTTGCCAGATATTTTAAAAATCTCCCGTTAAATTTTAAAATCTCATACAAAAATGACCAAGCAAAAACCTAACCTAGTTTAAGTAACCTAGCAAAACAAAAGTGTTTATTTAGTAAACGCATTTTTTATACGTCTATTAAATTAAAAGTGTCTTTGCACAGTGTGCAATTTATAAATATTAGAAAATTTATTACTCAATTTGAAAAATGTTTTTATCCCCCAAATGTTCATTTTGATATTAAAAATTTAAATTTACGCGTTTTGCACGCGTAAGAGTGAATGAGAATTTTCATCTTGTCAGGCTGTCCAATTTGAATCCTATGGTGACAATGACGTTTTTTCCTCTCAAGATTTGAGGCGTTTGAAGGATGTGCGAAGGGGAGTGATGTGGAGGGAAATCCCTTAAACATCTCCATTTCCAACTTTTTATTATTCATGATGGGATGTGGGAGGGTCAGGTGATGAATTTGGATGTTTCCAAAACCTTTTAACTCTTCAAAAAACCCACACCAAAGGAAAAGAATTTCACAAGGTGAAACTCACACTACTTTCCCTCACATGCATCTCTTTATTATGTATTTATATCTCCATATGCAAATTTCTCCATTTTTTGTATCCGAAAATGCAACATTTTGCTTTCTTATTCTTACATACTGTAAAATGTAAAATATTTGTTTTTACATAGGTCTTACAAGTTCAAAACCTTATATTCTTATACAAGTATCTCAACTTCTCTAAAATTTAGGTAATGTTAGGTTAACTTACCTATATCTTACCAACTTATATACTAACAACTTACCTTACTGTTATATAAATTCCTCAGCATATGAACACTCTTTTATTTACATATATACATTTTGTCTAACATCATGTAGAAGTACATGCTACACATGAAACATTTTTTCTTGAAAAGTTACGTATGACGCTACTTAGAAAATTTGGAAGACTCCAAATGTACAGCGTTTGCAAAGGGTTTGTGTGTGAAGGAATTCGTTAAGGATAGTAATGTACCTGCGGTTGGGCTGTACAAGGATGAATGAGTCATCGAGGAACATTCCGCTCTTTTAAAATTGTACTTTTCGGGGTATTTAATGGTCGTCTTGGTGAATTTATCAGCGGAGGAAGCGAAGGGGCGGGGAAAATAAATAAATGTTTCTTGGCGGGAGAGTGAAAATTGCTGAGGGCCCGAGGGACTCCTTCATCCAACGTCCATTGTCCTCCTCTTCACACCAAAGAACTTCACAAACACTTCGCCATCCCAAATCCGAAAACTCCTTTCGTCCCTTGGACAAACTCAATAAACACATCCAAAGGTTTTCCTAACTATTCACACTAAATCTCCTATTTATATTCGAGCAACGGAAATTAGAAATTTTCAATTCCTTATGTAAACCTGTGCAAAAATTTACAATGAAGATTTAAAATTAGAAATATTGTTAAATGCTTCTTCATATAACAATTGTAATTAGGGGGAAATATACAAATCTACATTTTACAAATCTATAGATATGAAAAATTTTGAAAATATGATTGAAAAATCCCATATGAAAAATTCAAAAACGACTGCACCCTGTAAATATTAATATTAGTACAATTAATATTGTATTTAAATTACGATTGTACCGAAGGTGACTGGATTGCCGGATTCTGCCCTATACCATATATGTATTGTTAAAAAATACATTTTTTGAAAAGTCCTTAATTCAAATCTAATGCAGTATTCTGACCTTGATTATTGAAATTGATGAGTCACAATTAGATTTCTCTCACAGTTGACATTAAATTTTTAATAAATGTGATGATTTTGGCATTCAAAATTCAAAATAAATAAATAAATGTAATAATAAAATCGGATTTTAATATAAATAATAATTGAAAGAAAAGAGAAATTGACAAATTAATTGTAAAATTGAGAACAATACTGACAATTAATATATTTATACTAATTTTGTGCAAAATAAAAGTGAAATTTATCAAAAAATCAGGTCGGAGCCAATGATCCGGCCAAGTGGCCGGATGACCTGAGTCAGAAACTCCGGCTACGGCTCCGGTACATCCCTAATTTAAATGATAAAGATAAAATACCTAATTTATTATAAATGATCAAATTTTAATGAAAATTAAAAGTAATCGAATGGGATCACTTAATGTTAAATTAAGCGATTAAATTCAAATAAGAATTTATGTATGTACGAAGGGTAAAGAGTAAAGTCCAATGATTGTCATTAAGAGAAGATGTTGAATTGAGCATGAAAGGTGTTTAAATAGTAAATAAGCCTTTGGCATTAATTGCATGGAGTCCTCTGGATGTCATGGCGGGGTTTCGGTGAATAGATGGACGAGTGGGCCAAGGGAGTTTTCCACAATTGGGAACAATGAACAGAAGGGAGTTTAATTATGTACGGGATGGGGCATTGTTGGATGAGGAGTGTTTGGGCGGAAATTCGGGGACCATAACTCCCGGATCGGATAATGAGTACGTGGGCCGTTGAGAAAGGGAAAGTGTCCCTGAGGGAAAAAACCTCCGGGTTCTTATCGGCCCATTAGGGAAACCCCCTGCATTCTAATTCCGCCAAAGGAGACACTTGGCAATTCGGCAGGTAATGCGATGGGATTTAGAAGACAACGAGATTCACAACGGCACGCCAACTTATCCTCATATTACAACCAAATGCAAGCATTAATTCTATTATTTAAGTTTCGAATAACCCGCCAATAAATTTACAAATCATAAATTTTATTGAAAAATACAAGAATATTGGTTTTTTAAAAGTGCATAATATTGATTTTTTTTAAAATATAGAATATTGGGTTTTAATGTTAAATTAAAATGTTAATTAAATTTAAAATTCCAAATTTTAATTTAATTTAGACACTTTTTCTAAAACTTGTCACACATTTTTATATAAAAATTAAATGCTTTTCTTTATGACTTCACATTACTTCACGGAACATTAAAATGAACATTACCATTAAATTTAGTATTAAAGTTAAAAATGAATTCCTCTTGCATTTGAGATAAATAGAAAAGTTTATTTTGTATAGAATGAGATCTTTTGCTTGGGTGTGATTTGGTTTTTAAGAGGAGTGTATTTAGTTCAAGTGTACGCTGGCCGTTGGTCCACTTCCGCCCTTTCCTTCTTCTCCCTCGAGGACGTCAATATTGATACACTGCGACGCCACCGGAGTTCGCCCTTTAAATTTATGACCCTCCGGTTCACTGACCAGGCCGAGGGGCTCGCAAACATACACACGCTGTCCCTTATCAATAACAATAATAATCGCCCCTATGACTCCTTATAGAAAAAACCTTTAAGACAACTTAGGAAATTCCCGCTTTAAGTTCCCATTCAAATAACATTAACTATATTATAAGATATATATAAAAATACGCTTGCTGGAATATAAAGTCTAGCCATATTTTAAGACATGACATAGAGTATACACTATACGCTAAACAAAGAGTCAGTAGAGAAAGCATATGAAGTCATCTATTATAGCATCTTAAATAGTTTTATATAAGTATAAGGATGTTTGTAATGTCCAGTTAAATTGAAATAGTTTGTTTGGCCTTTAGAAATCCAAGGCTTGAGGATGTGTGAAAGAAGTGGGGCTATAAGGTGTGTGTTGTTCGGTGTTTTGTGTATTTTTGGCGCGGGACGGTTTGAGTTTTTGTTTGGGGGCTCGCGTTGACCAAGGAGACGCTTTGGGTCGAATGGCCATAAATTGAGGAGGAATTGGGCAAGTATTTAGTCTGACTCAATCCTCCCTTGATTTATCACTGAATATAATGCCGTTTTTTCCTCCGGTCGTCCCCGGGTCGGGTGGCTGGGAATGGAGAGGAGGAGATAAGGGGAAGGACATGTATTTCTCCCGCCTCAACTCAGACAGCTCGGGACTTAATTCTCCGAATCCAACTCGACTCCACAAATCCCGATCCCATTTAATGAACTCCCACTTTACCCTAGAGAGTAATGGGCCTCAGTTCCGGGTATTGGGAGGGAAAAACAATTTAACCTTTTATACATTCCCATTCATACTCCACAAGGAGAAAAACTATATATGTATGAATCCATATCCTTACTGTGGAATAACTAATATATGAGTATAATGCAATATTATAAAAATGATTCTTAAATATATATTCTTATATCCAACTATTTGATATGAATATGATTCTCTTCAGATTTTCAAGGGTATTCTATAAATATAAATAAAGAATTTCATGATATTGATGATAAAATAGTATAATAAAATTTTATAGCTAGTATTATTATAATAGTATAAAGTGATAGTATTATTATGATACTTTTATGTAGAGTTTTAATGATGGTTTTAAGTAGAATTATAGGGATAGTTTCAGGGAGAAATTTAAAAGAGTTTTCAAATTTGAATTTCCCCGCCATCCACTTGACGTCGAGCTGACAAGGTACGCGGCATGTGAATGCAATTAAGGTGAGTATTTTGAGAATTTGTAGAGGGGAAATAATAATAATAGACGAGGGAGGAATGACATGAGAGTTTGGATATTTCCTTGTTAAGTTGAGAGGAGTTGAAGTGGCTGTGTGGGAGCGGAGAACCAGCTGCCCTTGTTTACACTCAAGATTAGATGAGCTTTCTTCCCGATCGCTTTCTAATGCAATAAGATTACAATTTAATTAAAACCAGCCTCTTCTTTTTACCCAAAACCTCATTTGTCCAAATTTACCTCTGCGCCAGCCAGAAGAAAACTCAACGCAAATATTATCATTTTAAATTATTATAATTCGCCTTGTCTGGAGAACAATTGGAAACTTCCGTTCCATTTAACCTTTCAAGAAAAAAAACCAAATTCACTTCCATGTTGCCACAAGAAATTTCATATAAAATTGAAACCATGTTGAGTTAAGTTTAATTTTTTAATTATACTTAATACTTTAAAATTAATTATAAGAAAATTTCATTAATTTTAATTGCAGAAATTTAGAAAAAATTTAACCTAAATTTTGAGTATTAATTAATAATTTTACAATTTTTAAATCAATTTAATCAAAATTGATATTTATGCAAACAAATATAGAGAAAATACAAGCAAGGTATATAATTGAAGGAATATCAAAAATTGGAAAATTAAGGAAAATGTTAAAATGATGAAAAAGGAAATTGTTAATATTTGAAACAAATTGAATTTTTATTTAAAATAATTAAAAATCACTCGGGTTTCACTTTGGTCTTTAATTAATTGTCTAGAGGAAACTGAGATTTGTCCATGGGGGTTTTTATTAAAAAGGTTTTTCTCATGGTTAGAATAGGTTTTAAAATGAATAATGTATCCACTGTTGCGTTTCCTTCAATTACGCTCCAAGTCCTCATTTTCTTTATTGCATTCCTCAATTTCACTGTTGGGTCTCCATTTTAATAAGTTGGTCGTCTTATTTGAGGAAGAAAAGGATGATTTATCCTTTTCTTCCGCACGAGACAGGAGTGACAAGTTACGAATTTCATTAAACACCCAAGGAATAGAAATTAATCTCTCCTTTAATCTCACTAGAGCTCAGACTTTGATTTTGCCCCAATCTCACATTAATTTCTCATTAAATACTGCGAAATTACAAAGTTGCGAATATTTAAAACGTTAATTTTTAAAATATTTGGGCGGTTTTTATTTTTACTTTGAATTTCTTCATTTTTCCTCATTTTTCTCAACTTTCTCCGCTTTTCCATTTTTTGAACTTCTTCTACACTCATGCATCTCGTCCATTATGTAAATTTTGACAATATTCGAATAATGCAAGGAATAAATTTTCTCTTTACCTGCACAACATGCATTGTTTTTCTATAGCTGAAGGTTTATTATGACTTGGGAAAATATTCATAATTTAAATTTTCCAGGATATCTGAAAGATATTTTAGCACGAGTTTTTTAATTTGAAATTATTTAAAACGCTTTTGTTGAAATTTTTCATTGCTAATTAAAAATAAGTTTTGAATAATTATATAATAATCATATAATGATTGTATAATATAATAATCTAATTTCAATAGATAAATGACAATTGTGAATGAATAGAATGAAACAATGTTTGGTACTTCTTGCGATTTTCGGGATCGTTGAGGATTTTGGTGAAAGAAGGTGAAGTTTGAAATCTCGGGGAATTGAAGTCTTACGAATCAATTTAATGAGTAAAGTAGGACAGTGAGGATTATTATGGCATCTTATTGCAATTCACTTCCCCGATGCTAATAAGGGTCTTAATCCAAGAAATCCAAGCGAGACTTTAAATCTCTCCTTGAGCAAACCCAAACGAAGGTTGTAATGAACAGCTTCAAATTTTCAATTACCTCGAGGACATGAATAATGCAGTGAGGAGCTCCGGAGCTCCGAAAACCCAAACTCTCAATCCCAAATGCGGGAATTAAGGATCCTCCACGACTCAACACAATTACCAACTTCGTCTCCACCGCACATTCATGCCCTTTTGAACTCATCAGACCTCAAGCTCTTAAGACAATTTAAAAGATTTAAATTGACAATTATTTTTTAATTCCCCATTTCGCACCTATTAGCACCTTTGCAAATTTACGGTTTCTAAGATTATTTTTATTAAAAATTAAAACTCTATTATATTAATAAATTATTAATAAATATTAATATTATCAATCATTTAATTATTAATCAACTATTCTTGTTTATCTTATTCAACTCGACTATTTAAAAATGCAGAGTTAAAAGTCGTATACTAAGACATAAGTGTAAAGGGTAAAGTTTTTGAAATTCCCGGAATTCTCCGAGTTTTACCAGGCGAATTATTCAATTAGAATAATGGAAGAACCATAAATCATCATTTAACTTCATGTGAGTTTTAATTTACGAACGTTGGGAATTGAAAGGTCTGAGAATTTGATTTACACGCCGGGATTTTCCACGAAACACAAATCACGATGATCTTTTGTCTAGGAATTAAGAAATCCCCAACGTGCCCCGCCATAAATACCCGGCTTCTTCAACTCACAATTAAGTTTAATTGGAGAGCTGAAACAATTTTATTTCATATTAATTACTCCTTTTAAATTATTCGTCTCATTTCATTCTCAATAGACCTTAAAATCCATTTAGGAGCATATTAAACTTACCAAAGAGAAATAATTTATGGGTTTGCGAGAATATTATTAGTTTATTAGCCTAACAATCCTCATTTCTTCCTTAGCCCAATTTCACCCGAATTTCAAACATCCTCGTCCGAGGAATCATTCCCAAGACCCGGGCATCCGGCCAAAACAACCCATATAATATTATATACCTCACTCAAACCGAGAAAACTTCATTGATTTTAAACTTTCGCGCTCTTCAAATATTCTCAAAATGAAATAATTTCCAGTAGTTATAGCTCTTATAAAATTTCCAAAATTATCAGTGTTTAAAATACAGACAATTTTTAATTAAGTATTCAATATTTAATTGCAATATTACTCTAAATTATTAGTAAAAGATTATTTAATTAACTGAAATTAATTAATTAAACTTAATTAACATTGTAGTTAACATTGATCAACGATGTTTTATGTTTAAAACATCTGAATGGATGAATGTTAGATTTATTCAAAATGTAGAGATTATTTACATAAGTGTACAATGTAATATTGATAATTGTATTTAAAATTGCATAGTGGTAAGTAATAATATTTGCAATGTTTTATAACTATAGATAACTAATAGTTATCTATAAACTAAATTTATAGTTATATTTATGAAATATGCATTTTATTGAACTTTAGCTCCACTTCAGCGTCCTTGGATGTTTCCTTATGATGAAGGTATTTAGGTTGAAAAGCTGGATATTATTAGTAGAAATGTAATTCTTTCATTGATTTTTTTATTAAAAAATAATAATAATTTTAAGTAATAATTTTGTTTAAATATTTATTGTAATTATTGCATATTTAGTAGTTTTTTGTGGATATTTTTTATTAAGTGTTTGTAGCTAGTTTTTATAGATTTCGTCATAGCATCATAACATCTGTTAATTTTTTTTCTTGTTTTAAATGTTAAACACGCTTCAAGTTTTCTTTGATTTTATATGGTAAATAAGAATATAAAAGATGTGTTAAATAGGAATTTTGTATGCGAATGTAAAACTCAAAAGCTATCAATTAATTGAGGCAGAGTGAACAAATATTTTTCACGACTTGAGAGGCATTCATGTGCAAATGATATCGTGTTTTAATTTTGAAAGGGAAATAAAAGCTCATGAAACGTGTAATTTATTCATTTGTAACCAAATGACCCTTTTTATTTCCTCTTCCTTTTTCCTTTTCCTTTGACAGAAAAGATCTTAAATTTTAAGTTTTAAAGCTCAGAAATCCTCGTTTTTCTTTAGAACATCAAATACATTTGGCTTGAAAAAATTTTAAATATGAAAATATTCTTAACCAACAACAAATATTTCTAACATTAATTAATGACGAATTGATTAAATGCAAAATCTGTTATGAATGAAAATTTCACCTTTGTTTTACCGTGAGATTTAAAGATAAAATATTGTTGAATTTAATAGAATTCAGAATCAGGGACAAGCAAATGTTGAACAAGTGTAAGTTAAAATACGTGTAAAAAAAGTGCTGAAAAGTTTGATTCAACAGATATCACGTAAAAAGAGGGTTGAAAGGTAAAGATAAATTTTTTGCAGAGCCGCAAACTCCTTTTGGCCACCATAATAATAATTAAGGAATTTGTGGGATGAGAAATGAGGAACTTGCGTTTTTTCGCCTTGCACTTTTGCATTTTTGCATCATGGGAAAAGTTTGTAAAACTTTTTCTTTGCTTATCCTCTCGAATTTCCTTATAAAAAATTGCCAAAGTTTTCACTTATTTCTTTTTTTTCATATAAAATCCTTTCATTTGAATCTCTTTGCTATTTGATATTCGAGAACAAACAATAAAAAATATCGGAATTTTCCAATTTAACATTTCTTATTGTTTACCAATTTTTAGCATTTTTTCCAACTTTTTATTTTCAATTAACATATATTTATAATAACCTTGGTTTTCTATTTTTGTTTGATAACCTTTACATACAACAATATAAAAATTACCTTTCCCTGTAAGCTAAAATATAAAATATTAGCTATGTAGCTGAATTTTTTAAATTTAATTAGCTAATTAATGTTAAAGTCGTCAAAAGGGATAATTAGAATTACAAGCGAAAGATGAATGCTGTATTAATCAAGGACTATTATCCTGGGAGTTTTTCTTTTTCTCCGAAGAATAAACGTTTTGTATTTATGCGGATGAGGCGGAAAAGCGTAATGAGAATTTGAGTCTTTCTTTGAACTGGAGTGGAGCAACAATAGTGATCGGAAGGAGATGCGAAGAAATAAAGTTTAATCGGCGAGATCCTGAAGGTTCTCCATTTAATTTCCTCTCCCTCGGAATCGATGGCGTTCTTCTTCCTAATGCTCTCTTTACCATTATCATATTTTATCCTTCCCCATTCACTCTCAAAACCCTTTTATTTACAAAGAAGAAGAACAATTTTCCCCAATCTTCCTTTTCATCTCCCCTCCCGACTCCGGAGGAGGAATTTCCTACTTTTAAGACATCCGAAATTCGGATACAATTTTCACTTCACTTTCTGTTCCTCCCGCACCAGCGACATCCTCAGGTTTTCTCGCATATTTTCCCACATTTTGGCTTTCTCTTACATATAAAGAAACGGTCGTTTATTTATTTATGCTTTTTTTTATTACAAATTACGTTTTGTTACAATTGCAGTAATCAATTTGGTACAATGAGTTTAATGAAAATAATCGATAATTTTTAAATTTTACTTGTTAAGGTTTTACTTAAGTTTTGGTATTTTTCTAGGTGATAAATTTAATTTAAATTTATTTATTTTGAAACTCGAAATGCAAATTAAGATAGTATCACTGAATATTTGAGGTCATATAGTTGAAATTGTGGAGAAAAGAGAAAATGAGTGAAGATAGAATGAAAAGAATTTGTTCAACTACAATGTGTAAATTCATTTTCCTAGTTAGGGGGGGGGGTAAGTACACCTTAAGATATAAGCTCAAATGGTTGATTTTTATTGAACTAACAATTAACACTTCTCATTATTATTTAAGAAATGTCTATTGTTCCACTTTGAATGCTGTTCAAGACTCTGGCGTAAATAATTGACCAGGCATTGATGGCATAGGTGAAGTCCAAATGATTGTACATGGGCGTGTCAATTCTTTTTACATTCGAATTGTTATATGCACCCAGTTCCTGCACAAGTCTGTCGATATCCTAAAAATTCACAATTAATAATATATTAGGTAATTTAAAAGCATTTAAATAAAAAATATAATGCCCAAATAGATAGTATTTAAACATAGCAACTGAATTTCTATACATATTATTATATAGAAAATCCGATAAGTCTGGACATATAGGATTTAATGAAGTTTTAAAAATAATAATTTTATTTGAAATGTCTTTATTTTAAATTCTATTCAATGAATTACATATGAAAAGTTCAAATTTGGAATGGTCAAATCGT
Source organism: Neelides sp. FZ-2019 (assembly GCA_009869795.1). NCBI lineage: Eukaryota > Metazoa > Arthropoda > Collembola > Neelipleona > Neelidae > Neelides > Neelides sp. FZ-2019. The sequence goes on along the minus strand of VJMY01000518.1, from coordinate 1,461 downwards.
CATTATCAATTTAACGAATTTTTAATTCATATTAATTAATTATTTATATGCATAGTAATAAGCGTTAACTTCCTATATGTCCAGACTTATCGGATTTTCTGTAAAGTAAACTTTTTAAAATTCAAAGTTAATTTTATACCTATTAAATTTTTTAAAAATTACCTGGTCCAATTAAAAATCTAATAATATTGACTAAATCATTTGAATTAATTATTAAAGTTATATTAAATAATTAAAAAATAAATTAATAAAATTAAAACCTTGGGTGTTCCGAGCCAATCGCGTCCCCCTGAGAAGAAAATTGATGGAGTCCTGAAGTTGCTAAGGGTATAATTAAGTGGCTCGGTGCCCAAACTTATTAAGCATGGGGCCAAACTCAAACACCGAGTGTCAAATTGTCGGAATTTCCCAGAATTGACCATTTGGAAATAATGAAACATGGTTCTAGTTGACACGCTAGTCGGAGTATGCTGAACAACTTGGGCCACTTTATCCTGTTTCATTAAAATTAAACATAATATCAGTTATATAATTTATATAATATTAAAATAATTTCAGTTGAAATTATTATTTGTAACCTATAACATATTTAATCTAATTAAATTAAATTTTACACAATAAGTATTGCAAAAATCGAATCCACCGAGCGCGTAAAAGACAGATGAACAAGCCGCTTGAGCAATGAATGATATGCCGCAGTTTTGAGTTACCAGCCCTAGTTGGGCTGTGTTCAAATTAAATTCCCCATCCGTCGCAAGCTCGGCAATAGACTACAAATTAAGCTTTCATTTAAATACGATTAATAATTTAAATAATAAAATATAAAAGTTAGCATATACAAAATAATAAATATTTATATATCGTATTTAAGTATAAATGCAGCAACAAGAATAAATCAAGGATGTATAATATTAATTATTTACACTTAAATCTGATAATTGAGCCAAAACTCGTGCAACTCCTTGAACATGCTGAACGTAAACGATGGGCGACAATGCATAGAAAGCTTTGACTTTGTCTTGGATGTCTGGATACAAAGACGCGGCGACGAAGTATTGCAAGGTTCCTTGTGAATGTCCAATCCAGTAAAGGTTAGGAAATCCACTCATTGTTAACACAACATTGATCATGGCCGGAACGTCGAATTTCCCCATTTCGTGGAAACTGCAAAAAGGATTTTTTAGTTTAAAATTATAAGTTATGCTATTTTTATTAGTTGATTTTTTAATTATTTTAATTTCTCAATTATTATTTATAATGAAAATTGATTCATTAAAATAAAATTATACAGAAAATCCGATAAGTCTGGAAATATAGGAAGTTAACGCTTATTACTATACATATAAATAATGAATTATGATAATATGAATATGAATAAAAAAAATTCGTAAAATTGATAATGACGATTGTAATAATAATAATAACGATTATTAATTCAACGTTTGCTTGGTAATTACCACT
>VJMY01000517.1:0-53052 GCA_009869795.1 Neelides sp. FZ-2019 | reverse complement strand
TAAGTAAATAAGTTAGTTTAAAATGGTCTTATACTAAAAATTAACAATTTTGTGGAGAAGAAGATCTTATCAATTCCTTATTAATTTTAATAACTAATGGCGAGTTAATATTTTCGAATTAACTGCCTGAGGATGATTTATTGTTAAATATCTTTCCATTTATGCTTATTCATATAAGATATAATACATATTATAATGTGACATGATCAATCTATAGGTTACATCTAATGATTTACAATGAAATGACGATTCAATTCAATGACTTGATACAGAATTTTAATTAATTTCATTAGAATTTCTTACAGAAAGTGTGCTATTAATTAATTATTTTATTCATGAATTATAAATACTTATTATTTGCTGTTCATTCCAATTTAAACTACTTGATTATGTATTACTTTAACAATTTGCGATTACAATTCACAAACGTCGCTCATTAATCCCTGAATATTATCAATACAAAAATTTATGGCTTGTGGATTTTTCTTCGTTCGTTTGTAAATTATTCGTTATAAAATTAAATTCCTTTTTGATAGTAGATAATAATTTATGGATAATTAGATAGTTATGAAATAATGGATGCATAGTAGATAATAAAGTGTTCAATTTTAAGCTAAAAACCATTTTTTACATCACTACTTAACATTAATCACATTAATTAGCAAGTTCCACAATTGAAAGTTAAAATTATGAAATATTTTGTATTTCTCATTTTCATTATATCTGAATTGAATGTGACTTCATCGGTTCAAACTGAAATGATAAGCGAAGTAATAAAAAATGGAGACTTGTCTTGGTGGCAGCAAACGATTATTTATCAGATTTATCCTAGATCGTTCAAAGACTCGAATTCAGATGGAATTGGAGACATCCAAGGTTAATTTAATAATTACTGTGATTTACAAAGATTTCCGCCTGACCTTTTTTATTTTCATGATGCATATTAGCAAAATGTATATAATAAATTCACGAAGATGATTTTTATAAAGAAGAGTATAATTTGATCGATTATTATTTAATAGTTAACACTTTAGTGATTCCCGGGTAATTTTTCCAACATTTCCATGAAAATAATATTATTATTTAATAGTTAACACTATAGTGATTCCAGGGTAATTTTTCCAACATTTCCATGAAAATAAAAAAGGTCAGGCGGAGATCTTTGTAAGCCACAGTATTTGCATACGCTAAATCTTTAATAATATAATAATTAATACTTATATATAAGTGTAGAACTCAATAACTAACATCAATAGAAACACTCAAATTAATCATTTTCACAATTTCAGTATTATTTCCATTTAGTGATTAGTTATCGAGCAATACAACAATTTTTTATCTCTGCAATTGTAGGAATTATATCGAAATTGGATCATCTTTTGGATTTGGGAATTGGTGCCATATGGATTTCTCCTATTTACAAGTCACCAATGGTTGATTTTGGTTATGACATTTCTGACTTTAGAGACATTGACCCAATTTTTGGAAATATGAGCAACTTCATTCAACTCTCTAATGCGATGAAAGAAAAAGGCAAATAAATTGTTAAATGCAATAAATTGCACGCTTATTCCTAATGTTAAATTAATATTTTCCATTAGGTATCAAACTAATAATGGATTTTGTTCCAAACCATTCAAGTGACCAACATGAATGGTTTCAAAAATCAATTAAACGAGAATACCCTTATACAGACTATTACGTCTGGAGGGGAAACAACAAAGATGAGCTTCCTAACAATTGGGTATTAAAGTATTAAATTAACTACTAAAACAGACTGTTTTATGAATAAATAATAGATAGTAATTATTTTTAAAGTTAATTTATTAATTAATAATTAAAATATTTATATACATACCTATATAACAATCAAGATCAATAATTGTAATTAAGGTGAGTGTCTTTGGAGGGTCAATGTGGGAATGGAACGAAGAACGTGGTCAATTCTATTTGCATCAATTTACCAAAGAGCAACCAGATCTTAATTTTGCAAATCCCCGTGTAGAGGATGAAATTTTGGCAGCTGTGAAATTTTGGATTGATTTAGGCGTTGATGGTTTCCGAGTTGATGCGGTTCCTCACATGTATGAAATTCCTTCATTTGAAGATCAAGTGCCATTGAATGACCCAGGGGATGCTTTAGAAGATGAACACGCCTACTGGAATAATTCAAAAACGTTTAATTTGCCAGGAGTTTTAACATTCCTAGCAAAAATGCGTATGCTCATTGACACTTATGTTGATTGGGATGGAAAAGAAAGGCTTATGATGACTGAAGGTTACGTCACACCAATCGAAGATCTCATGAAATATTACGGGACAGATGAGAGGCCAATTGCTCATTTTCCATTTAATTTTGAGCTTGTGGGATTGTCAAGCGATTTTACAGGAGCAGAACTAAATTCGGCAATTGCTTCTTGGTTCAATGCAATGCCAGAAGGAAAATGGGCTAATTGGGTGGTGCGCATATTTACCTAATAACGTAATTACGTAATTATTAAAGAAAAAAGGAAAGGATTGACCATTTTTATTTAAATAGGTTGGAAATCATGATAACCATAGAATTGTAACAAAATATGGAAATGTTACTGATGCCATGAACATGATTCTCTTAATGTTGCCAGGAACACCAACAACTTATTATGGAGAAGAAATAGGAATGGAAAACCGATTTATTAGTTGGGAAGATACAAAGGGTAAAAGTTATAATATTTTAAAATTTTAAACTAATTATAATTATGGTTATATGTTAATTTAATCAAATAAAAGATCCAGCGGGATGCAATGCTGGTCCTGACAGATATTACTTATTTTCAAGGGATCCAGAAAGAACCCCAATGCAATGGAACGCAGAAAAGAATTCAGGTGAATTCAATAATAAAAATCACCTTTAGCTAATAAGTTTAAATGGTTTGGATGTGTTTGTACAAAAATAAATTTAATTTACATTAACAGGGTTTTCTGACGGAGATGAGACTTGGTTACCTGTACATGACAATTATGTTTATCTAAATGTCGAAGCTCAGAAAAATATGGAAGAGAGTCATTACAAAAATTACAAGGAACTCGCGCATTTAAGAAATTCAAAAACATGGAAGAATGGAGCACACGAACTTAAAGATTTTAACAATGGAAATGTTTTTGGATTTACAAGGTTCTCAAGTTTTGTTTTCCCTAATTAAAATTTTAAGTAACATTCTTTCTTTTTATTTACTTATTAAATACTTGATAATTTATACAGAATTGCTTCGGGTATTTCTCCTGGTTTTATGATACTTGGAAATTTTGGAGAAAGTGAAGAAATAATTGATGCAAGTTCGTTCCTTAATATTCCTCAAGGAGGAATTGTTCATTTGAGAAGCGTTGGAGGATCAGTTATTGAGAATCAACCTGGGTAAACTAACGATAAGATTTAATAATTTATCTATAATATATTTTAATGCAAAATATGATGATAATGCAATGCATATAATTAGATCTCCAATTGCATTCAATTCAATCAAGCTTGGGTCAAAAAATGGGATTCTTATAACATTCATTCCAATATAAATTAATTTCTTTAAATCTTATGTAAAATCGTGTACTGTCCTGTGCATTAGACCAAGCCAGGCAAGTATTTTAAGTTTACTTATTATTATTATTAAAAATTAATAAAAAAAAATATATTAATATTACCTATTTATTTGAGAATTCTAACCTTTGATTAAGCGACTTACTTGATAGTCATTTATTTTATTTTATTATGTATAAAAGTATGTAAAAAATAGTAATTTTAAAAAATCCTTCAATCCATCTAAATAGATATTAAATATTTAAAAATTAATAATTATTATCATTTTGAACAATCTAATTAATTTTTACAAAGTAATTAAATTCCAAAATACAAAATTCCATATTAATCCTAATCATATAGGATAGTTGGCTAGTTGAGTAGCAGCATATTTTACGTAACGTTATACCTTATATGTATATCATAATACATTGCATACCTATATTATTATTTTTCCTAAGTGAAATGTGAAGATAGATTAGAAGCGGGATTTTCTCTCACACCTTGATTGGTTTCAAGTTTCGAGTCATCTGAAAGGCTCGGCTGTCCATTAAAATTCTCGATACGGCATGAGGGAGGAAAGGACAAGAAAACCGTCCCAAATTATATGCCAAAATGAATCGAAAGTCTCGAGAAATTGTTTCCGATTGACTGCGTACCCATTGAAGCTCGGCTCGTGCCTAAAATCCATTTTGATCTCTGCTCTCTGCTCCATCACCTCCGATTCCCAACGGATTCAACGGAAAGAGTCGATAATCTTTAACGATAATCGTAGTTATAACAAAGGTGTCAAGGAAAGAACACCTTTGTCTCCTTCCCATATTCATTTTATGGCATATTTGACCATTCAATAAAATGATTTTTTTAAATTAATTTATACAAGCTCATAAAAGCAAAGGAATTTTTCAATAACTAACCATTATTCAAGAGATTGAAGGGAACATAAGATGTTATTCAATTACAGATTTTCAGAATAAAAATGATATATTGATAAATATATTTTCGTTGATATATAATAATTACATGTATAATACTTATTATTTTTAAATTGTGTGGGATCTTCCTTATGCATTTCACGTTTCAACTGAAATGATCAAAGGAAATGAGAAGAAACGAAAGAAGTCAAAGGGAGATCAGATTTCCTTTATGTTCTTTCAACACTTTTCTCCAAGAGAATGTAACCTGAGTGAAAATTTTATCAAGGCCGCTAATGAGAGATACATTTATCCCCTTTTCACAAAAGGAAAACAATTAATTCTTGAAGTCGAGTGCGGGTGTAATAAAGGGTAAGCAAAGGAAAATGTTTTTTATTGTTAAAGAAACTGTTTTTTCTTACAGGCTTCTTTATCTGGAGAAATTATGCCAAGGATCTCGGGGTCATTGCATTTTACATTCAAGAACGTGGCTCACTCCGAATGAGTTTCAGTTCATAAGTGGGAGAGAAACGGCAAAAGATTGGAAGAGAAGCATAAGGTATTCAAAAGGATTATTTTTATTACTACGTAGCATTTCCAATTAGTTTTAAAAAAATTCTCGAACTCTAAAGCTTCATTTAAAAATATGCTTGCTTTATACTTTTATTAACAAGTCAAATATCAAACGAAGAATTTACAAAAGTGTCTAATATTGGTTCTATTATTTAGGCATAGTGGGAAAAGTATAAAATTGTTGATAAACAAAGGAATTATCACCGTCCACTCTCCGATATGTGAATGTGGGGCTAATAAGGTGAGCTTCATAAATAGTGATTTGCTATCTAAGAGCCTAATTAAATATAATATTATCAAATGGTTAAAATGTTATTGATTTTTGGATAATGGTTTTATTGTTTAGTTGATATTTATATTCACATTCAACATGTTCATAGTTTGATTTCAATTTTCTTCTTCAATATTTATCGTTAGTTAGGTTAGTTAGTATATTAAATACATAAACCATAGTAGGCATGCTGAATAACTTAAATTTTTACATTTATAAAATACTAGATAACATGATACTTTGTAATTGTATATACAACATGATATTCACTCAATCCACTTGCTGCTATATTAACGATAATTACAATAATAGCAATTATTGCAACTGGAAAATAAATTCATTGACATATAAGGCAATGCAAAATACATTTTTAAAGCATTAAACAAACTCTGATGGCATTATATTTATATTGGGAAGTGGAAACATTGAGGATGTGGGAGTGAAATGAGTGAGGTTGAGTCTCATCGGAGCATAACAATAGGAGAGATATGAAAGGTCCGATTTAAATGTGAGACCTCGTGACGTGAGTGTGTGTGTGTCTCTTTATTATTAGTTAGCTAGTTAAACGGCTCTTACGAACCTCGACCTTATCACATCATCAATGACAGGTAAGTACAACTCAAGGCTTTTTCCCCTTTCTATTCACCTTAGTGTTCATTCTCTATTTTGCACTCGACCTGTGAAGTTCCATTCCATTCCTCTTCATCTTAAATATATATTTTTAGCAGTCAGACTCTTGAGGCCGGAAAACTAAAGAGCCATTAAAAAGAAATTGAAAATATTTCTTTAATAAGGTTCCTTTGTTTATCTCCTTCGTACCGCTCGAGTGCCAAAGTGCTTACATACTTTATATAAACTATATAAAGACTCATCCAACCACGTTTAGCATAACTATAGAACAACACTACATTATTCATATAGCTCATTGAAGACTCACCACGATGCAGCTTATTATTATATAGTTAAGACTGTGCCTTTTTTATATACCATTTGTGTGTAATTACGTCCAAAGGCTAGTTCTTTATAAATAAAACAATCTTGAAGGATTGGAGGTTTATGAAATCAAAGGTTTTGAAAAACTGTGTCAAAGAAGCTTTGTGAAAGAAAAGCTTGGAGGATTTATTTTGTAAACAGTGGTCAGTTCATGAGCTCTATAGGACTTTAAACCCAATTGACTACTAAAGAGTTTACGTGGATTTGTTTGAGTATTGTTATATAAGATCTAAAAGACTCTTACCGCACACATCTCTCGTATTATTATTTTGGAATTGAGCGAAAACCGGTTTTAAGACCCTTTTCATCGGCTCATTGAGACTCGAGCTTTTTACGCTGGTTACTTACAACTCCCTTTTGTATGAATTGAATATATACAAAAAGATCATCATTTGTGAATGAAGTGAAGAAGGTCCGTTCTGAGGCTTTTTCACCTTAAATTACCTTCTCCCGTAAGTTCAAGTTTTTTGGTTCTCAAATGGGAGTTTAAAACAATATAAAATGAGGCATTTCCCCCTTCTCATCTTGGACCAATTTACCTTTTCGTCCTTCCCAATATCCTTTTCGCCACCTGGCCCTTGAACCCCTCGTGATCCTTTAGAAAGGAAGGTGACCTTTGACCCCACTCTCAATGGAACACTACATCTTTCTTTCAAAGGTCGAGGAGGACGAGGAAAGGAGCGATGGGAAAATGATGAAGGAGTATTGGAGCCATAATGAATGAGAAAAGGAAGTGAGTCTTTGGTTTTGGATGGATTAAAAAGGAGGTGGTGGAACAGCGACCTCGCCTCTTTACATCAAATGATCTTGAACTTATTTCCCTCGCCTTGTCCACCTGACATTACCAAACTATAAATATGGTAGTGTTCTTAATGATTGGTTCTTTTATTATGCATTATTTATTCCCATTCCCTACTTTATCTTCCGTCTTGGCTCGGTCTTTTGGTAATGAATATAATTTTACTCTGCAACTTAACTTTAGAATATTCTGTTATTGGAATTATCTTGGAGTTGGTGAGAGGTGAGGACTTGAATAGTGTTTGGTTGGGTCTATTAGGCGAGATCTCAGCGGTACTTCGTGTGATCTCACTATGCGCTCCCATGGAGCTCCCAACCAGAGGCGGATTCATTATTCCACCTGAGGGGAATCGGGAGGGCAGGGGACAAAGGCAAGTCGCGGCCGCATACACACAGAAGGCCCACACGACTTGGAAACTCCTTTCGAGCTTTAGACACAATACTCCAATTATGGGCTCTCGGAGAGGAATCCCAGTAGCTGGCTTATAAGCCCTTGATGTGAACCCAAAATTATGATTAATGAAGTCGCACCTTGCGGCGGAGGAGATCAAGAGTTCAAGGGCGGAGAATTATCAATTTGAGTAATTAAGCGGAGACCTTGAGAGATCCATCGTCTTCCCATCAGATCCAGGAGATCCTTGGCCATTAACTGCAGACTTGAGAACTTCAGGAGGCTCCTCCACTTTGCCTAAGGAACCAATTCTCTCTTCATTGTGTCCAAGGGGAGAGGTGGCCTTTTTTTACCTTCGCCTTATTACCTATTCGGGATTCCGTCTTTCAAACTCTAGAGGGTTTCGAGAGTTCAGAGCTATAATATAGCATAATAATGCTTGAGAAGGAGGATAATATGATCTCATTTCCTTTTCAGAGAAACGACGACGCTCTCATTAGGAAGTCTGGAGCGATGTCGAACGCAGAGCTCCTCCGTTCAACTCCAAACTTACTTCATCAACAGTCGCAAATGTCATTCGGCAGGTACATTCAAGCATCCACAACTTCAACTTCATGAACACAAATTATATCATTAGCAAAATAAACCTCCCTTTTTATGAACTCTTCCGATCATAATCATAACCATAATCATGTAGAAGAGATATGCATGGCTATACATAAGTTATGACTCTATTGTTCTTCGGATTTTGTCAGGATGGATCTTTTTCCGAATAAGCGATGATACATATTATACCCCAGTTTCTAAAAACCATTTGCCCTAATTGACCAATTTTTATGTTTCGGTTTCTATAGTGAATTTTAAATTTTTTATATATTTAGCTGTCATGGTGTTTTTATTTGATAAATTATTATTAACGCAAAATAAGTAAAACAACATAGACCCAACTTAATTTCATTACGATTTAAGCGTTTTTATCTCAATTCGATAATGCTGATTACGAAGTCAGTTTGAAGCGTTCTCATAAAGTGACGAAAAATGTGAAATAAGTTATGAACATTTAAATTTTAATAGATGCTCCTATCCTTAGGAAAACATAGTAAATTCAAAGTTAGTGTCTTTCTTTCTCTCAAGTTGTGGACAGATAATAATTCAAAGCACTGACCTGAGGTCAAGCGAACGAAGCGAGAGTTCATGATTTAACAAACATACCTTAATTCAATAATTAAAAAAAAATAAACTGGTCAAATTAACAATATTTTATTATGTATCAGAGTCCATATCCTCTCGCTTCTTTGCTCGAGGTCATTATTTACTAAACCAATATACCCAAATGAAAAAAATTTAAACAACTGGTCAAATTGACGGAAAAATGTATATAAACACATGGATTTTAGTATTTTGGCAAGTGTCTTTAGATTAATTCGATAGTGCTAATTTCGAATTTGAAGTCAGTTTGAGTCAGACTCATAAAATGACAGAGATATTGACATATAAATTTAAACAGTTAAACATATTACGTATTCGAAATTCATATCCAAAATTGACAATATTTTATCATGAATAGCTTGACCTCAAGTAATGAAAAATAAGTTAAGCTTTGAACTAGGATCTATCTGCTTGCAAATGTGAGGAAGGTAATAAATAAAGAATTTACCTCACTTGTTACCATGGATTCCTATGTTTACACTATTTAACTTCCGCTTTACACAAGCCTATATCTTTTTAATTTTAATTTTAGATTTATAATGGGCTTCAGAATCGTGGTCAACACTGCTTATTTGAATAAAAAACACTTACATTATGAAAAACTCACATATGTTACCTTATCCTTGAATTATTCCGAAATTAAATTAAATTTTAACAAATTTAAAGTACACTGCACCTCGGTTAAGAGAACCCCTTCTTAGAGAAGCTGTTCTCAAGAGAAACCCTAATTTTTGCTCCCTGTCTATATAAAGTACATGTATTATACCTCGTTAAAAGAAACTTTCCTTAACAGAAACTTATTTTATGTACCCGAGGTACAGTGTAATTATAAAATGAAATTTGATCTGAAATTAAATATGAAATTTTATGTTTTTTATTCATCTCTCCAGGGATACGTAATTTAAATTACAACTTTTGTATATAGGATTTGTTAATTCAAATCTCATGAAAAATCAACAAATCAGGCAAGTGACTTTTAGAAACGAAGTCATATTTACTTAAAAATACATCACTGTAAATGACATTGTCATCATTATTAAGCATATAAATAGTTCTAAATACAAATTTCTAAAATTAGTTTTCATATTCTCTTAAGTTGAACAAAATTTAAATGATCCTATTTGTTAGCCATATTATGCGTGAAAGAATACAAGAGTATAATTTATTAATTTAAGATTAAAATACCTGCAGGTAAGAGGCAGCATGCTGCCTCTTGTGTTGGTCAACAATATACCTGATATGCCGGTCTTGTATTTAACGTGAAACACGTATAACGCCCCACTCCCTTGAATGCCCAACTCTATCTTTTTAATCCTTTTTGACATGTAAAGATAGGGAAAAAGGATAGGGCGAGGCATGCAAGGGAGTGGGGCGTTATCCGCGTTTCACTCTTTAAACATTGATGGTTATCACTGGATAATAAACTATTATTTATATCAATCCGTTGATATTTTCCTGAGAATCGATTACCATTGTTCAGGATTGGTAGAAGAGACATCCAATGTATAATTAAGGAACATAAATTCTAATATCTTTCATATCCTTGTTTACAACAACTTGGTCCAAAACATGTTAGTAAAGCAGTAGTAGTAAATAAATAGTTAATAGTCTCCCATTTTTCTTTAATGGTTCTTTGAGCAAGCACAATTTGTATAGATAGTAGCATGTAGGCGAGATGATCGTGGAGCGAGATGACAATAGAATCCTAATTCATTTTCTTTTCCATGCTTTGACATAGGCGAAGTCCGGAGCAATTGGAGAAGCGTGAATCTCGCTTGACGTCCATCATTGATCAACTCCTGATAAGTCGATCTTTCGGAGGTGAGAGGATTTCTCGCGTTTTATTTTATATCTTCTCGGTTCGGTCGAGTGAGTTTCATGATCTCCGCCTCCTCCGTCTCATCTGGTCCTAGATTGCCTTACGTTCAATGTTGAACATGAAGAGATTGACGGGCTGGGCAGCCCTACAGCCCCCAAAATAAGTGTTGAGATTGGAATGAGGGAAATCAAAGGTCTGGTTGTCGTTGACTGTCGTCGCCTCTCGCATTCCTTTTCCTCCTTCCTTGGCGACGGCGGCTTTAAACATCTTTTCGCCCCGTCATTCTTTTAATGAATAGAGCCGTATAGCGGCTTATGAGTTCCTAATTAGGCCTGGTGGTGGTGTGTGGTTCGGACCACGACTTTTCTCCTCATAAGCATAATGAAGGTAGACGGGAGGAAGCAAAGGAGCAACGGCGGAACCCACGGTCCCTTCGCTAATAAAAGACCTCTTCCCTAATGGCATTCACAATTACAATCATAATCATCATACTAATGGCAATCACGAAATCATCCTAAGGGAAACTCCATCAATTTCCAAGACGTTCTGAGAGTAAAGGACCAGGTGAATGGGAAGAAGTGAAGGGATGATAAAAGGGGATGAAGATGGGGAGCCGCGGCTGCTGTATTTAGACTGTCCCATCGTGACGATGGACATTCTTTGGAGATGGAGGAAGTTTCTCATGGGCATGTCCTCGGGTTGAGTAATTCCTAGGTCACAAGTCATACAATCGTTGGCCATCATCATGTCAGGTCTTTGAGCAGCCCCTGATAATTCCAACCCCATTGCTTTTTATATAATCATAATGGTGAGGTGATAGGAAAGGGAGCTGAGCGAGGCGAATTGGAATCCAATCTAATCTTCCCCCTTTTTCACAATGAGCTCTCGATTGGTCTCACTCACCTGAGCCTCGGCTTCATCACATTTAAACCAACTTGATAAGACACTAACACCTACACACGATTTCGTTTTAGTTCTCATTATATTTATGAGGAGCATCCTGCGTATTCTTTCTCATTACATTACTCTATTTAAAGATCCTGGATTGATTTGATTTTCCTAAATTATTATTGGAACCAAATAAAGGAAGACTTTTAAGGGCTAACTCAATTTACATGTAAATAATGCAATTTCAGAGTCTCCTACTTTACTTTTACATGTCTGAGTTATGAAGTTTTGAAATTGTAAAATGAATATCAAATGTGAGATAAAATAAATCTAAATGGAAACGGGACTTTTTGATATAAGGACATTTCAGCCTAATTCTGATTAAAAAAAATTATATTATTTCATGTATTTGAGATTATGTCTAAAATACCAAGCATGTTATTTCACCATCAAGGTGTAAGTATTTGTGAGATAAAAAAAGGAGGAACTTATGTCAGTTATCGTATTACATATCAATTCCAATTGGATCAAATATTCAAATGATAAAAGATTGGTTTATTTTATTGGCCTTCGACGGCCTAAGTGCGAGAAGAATTGGAGTCATGGCATGGCATGTCATGTTAGTGACTGTGAGTGAGACTCTGATTATCATCTCACAATTACAATCCCTGGAAAGGAGGAGGTGAGTTGGATGTCAAAAGTTCTCTCTTGTATCTCGCAACCTTGCCAAGAGATCACCTTCCCATTTAAAAGAGATCTCTCTCTGCAGTGGAGACGACGAGTCGCTCGAGCGAGCAAAAGAGATCGCCGACTCTTTCATAATAGTACACAGGGCTGAGTCGGAGCGAGTATTTGATAATGGAGGGGATAGGAGAAGGCACTGGAAGAGAATGAATGGTCTCAGAGCTAATAAACTCACCATTGACACATCAATGGAAGAAAAAGGCGTGATGACAGGTGCTTGGAGCCAAGTCGACAAATTCCCTTTGTGACCCAACTCCTAGTATCATATTCAAATTCCGTCACACCTCTTTAGAATCAAAAAGATTCGTCTCAATTCTTATACTCCTTTTGAGACGCAAATAAGGGACACTTACACTTACTTTGATATTAAACAAAAAATAAATATTTACAATCTGTAACACGTATGCTTGGTGAGTATATTGCAAATAAATATTTAAATGTATGAGATATAATTTACAAATACTATACCTATTTTAAATTCGCAAGTATAGTAAAGTTGGGCTAATTACTTATATAAGTGAACTGAAAGTAATATGAAATATATATCTTTTTGAATTCCCCAGATACTCTCGTTATTAAATTGGAAAAAGGTTAAAAGATGTTGATGGGGTTGTGGGACAAGTACAGGGGTTAGAGGAGATATTTAGCACCGTCGTTTGCTCCTGTGAATTGAACAAGAGGAAGGTGACCTTGAGGCGAGCTCTGATTGACCTGCCGTAGATAAAGGTGATGTGGTGGAATGATACCGGAGCTCTTTATATTCACTTTCACCTTCGGGCCTTAGCACCGCTTCTTACCTTTATGCCCCAACTGACATTACAAGCAGGTTGAAACTCATTCTTGAGTATAGTAATATATAGCAAACAAGTACTTCGTATATAAAAGAGAAAATATAAAAATGAATATGAGAATGTGCGTGGAATATAATAAGTTATAAGATTGGTTTTAGGGTTCATTCTAATGGGTCTACTAAGCATAGCTCACTCGTTCATCTCCTCGTTCTAGTGTAAAGAATGGGGGATGACTGGCCAAAATGTGGCTATTCCACAGGAGATCTAAAGGAGGTGGCATTGAGGGTGTATATGCATGTAATGAACCGAGGAATTCATTAGGGCTCATTACACCATGCTCTTCCGACTCCGTCTTGAGAAAGGCGAACATAAAAGTTACGAGCTTGAAAACGTGAGGAGCTTTGAATTAGAGCAGAATAAGGAGGGAGATTGCGGGGAGCAATACTGCGAAGAATAGCGAGATCTCTTGCGTCGTCTTCTCCATACACCTGCCTGTGGGAATGGAAATATGGAGTTTGAATAAGTAAATAAGTGCGGATGGGAGAAGGAGAGTAATGAAGCAAGTCAAACTAGATTGTGACTTTGAACTTCGTGCCCCACCCTGGAATATGAAGGTAGCAGCCTTTGACCTGTCGATCTACTGGTTTTTTCTCTCCCTATTCCTCGCATTCCTCATGATGGGTCGCTACGTCGATCGCCGATCTTTGTGGATCGAACCCATCCATGAGATCCCTGGGTTTCTCTCCCATGTATACGAGATGGTTCATTCTCCGGATCCCATAGAGCCAGACAATAGGAAGAGTGGCGAGGAATTGAGGAACAGCAGGCAGACCAGTAGCACCTCACGACTCTGCCCACTCATGACCTTTAATGGATTCCTACACCACCGGATGGAATGAGGAGAAAAGATCCAGAAAAAATAACAGCACCCAATGAAGCCTCAAAAGCCCTTAATTGACCAAAGTTCCCCTCAGATTCCTCCTGCTATTCCCCGGCCTATATGCCGAATGGTCGGAAGATCAAAAGTGATCGAATACCACCGAGGATCTCTCTATATCTCACATCCTAATGAGGAGACAAACATAATGTGTTATAATACATTAATATAGCAATTCGCTCTCCGACTTTTTTAATACTGGAAGTCTTGAGAAGGATAAGATATATGGGAAATATATGGTTTTATAAATGAAGAGCGCATTCCGCTCACACAAATTACTTTCTGAGGTCTGACGGAGTGTCCAGTGAGAGAAATGAAGTGTCGGAGCTGAACTGGCAAAATAATCCTATTATTTCTCTGCCATATTCAAAAGATCCACCTGATGCTTTTGTTGAATGTAAAAGAGACCATAAGAAGAAGAGAGAGACAAAGAGATGAGGCCAAAAAAGTTTGAACAAGTCGAGTTGTACATCTGTGAGGTAATGATTAGAATGTCACGGCAGATTGATGATGGATCTTTTTGCGGCATTTTATTTACAAGTCCCATCCCATGAGAGTCACCCTCACCTCCTTTTCTTCTCCCTCCGAGCTCTTCCCAACCCATTAGGCTTTTGATTATAAAGAAGAATCTCTGTCACCATCTGCGGGCGTCGTGTCAGGTGAAAAAATACTCAGGAGGTAATATTGAGTAAAAACTCTTCCCAACCATTTATTACGAGAAGTCTCCTAGCTGCTCTTGACGTACATTAATACATAACAGACAGATCTCGCGCACCTTCCAGTACAGATGAATCCTTTGAGCTAATCGGGATGAAGCTTTTAGAAAGCGTTTAGCTTCACCTTCATATATTAAGTATAGAGAGGGAGAAATTTATATGGGGATTCAACAAGTGGAGCCTTTTTATTGTCCATTGAGAGGATGAGGAATGAGGTAGCTGATGAGCTAATAGAAGATTAAGGACTTGGATTCAAAAACAGTTGTGACGGGGATGGTTGAATACAACCAAGAAATGCCTTGATCTTCAAGGCGACTTGTCAAACTCGCGATTCATTCCCTTCGCCCCGTCGTGACCCGGGATTATTCATCATCATCCATTTACAAGAGGAAATGTGGCGAGGATCCTTTTTTCAAATAAACCTCATTATGTGCCATCGAGTCATCTTGGCTATTTTGATTCTGACGAGACGAGCTTAGTGGAGATTCAATAAAGAGATTTTCATTGATCCTTCTCTTATGTAAGTATGCATTATGCATAGTAGAAATACACTTTTATAGGACAAAACTTGAGTTTTAATACATATAAATAGCAGAAAGCAGAACTCCCCAAGGGGAACGACCAAATGAACGAGTGACCTTCCATGAATTATAATTTAAGTATAAAAGCCTCAATAGAGGATTCGTGTGAGGTAATCTCCTCCGGTGTGTCACAACAGATGGTGGGGAAATTTGAAAAAAGGATAATGGAAATGTCGTGATGGCGAGTTGAAGTCTCCAAATTCATCTTTTCTTCTCCCGATGAAAGTTTTAGAGCCCAGACATT
Organism: Neelides sp. FZ-2019; assembly: GCA_009869795.1. NCBI lineage: Eukaryota > Metazoa > Arthropoda > Collembola > Neelipleona > Neelidae > Neelides > Neelides sp. FZ-2019. Next base: position 37,633 of record VJMY01000517.1, on the reverse strand, counting down.
GGAATAAAGAATGAATGAAAATGAGGGAATGAGCCGAGAGCAAACAAACATATTTATGAATCTCCTCATGAATCTCCAATTACTTACCCTTGCAGGGCCTTAACGCCTCCTCAGACTTTTCTCACTATATATTATTACGAGTCAAAATGACTACGAAATCCTTTTGCTATTTACCGAAACAATGAGATTCTCTCACTGACTAAAAAAATCCCCTATGGTGGAATTGTTCAACCTTGTTGTCTTCAATACCCGGGGTGTAATAAGGAATATTAAAACAACGTGCTTTTACAATTGCCTGTGGTATTAGTAAAGTATGCAATAACTTGTTAGTAAAAGATGAACAGCTCGTGCAAAATTCTTTCATGTGCTGATGTGCTCCATCACTCATCATATTCAATGCTAAAAATGTTTGTGTGTATATATTCAAAAACGCATAATTATATTATTGTTGTAAGTTTGTATTTAAATAATGTAATATGCTGCACAGTTACAAGAGCTCATGTTATAGTTGTTGGTCTTTCTTTCGCCGAGCTGAAGAACTCCGTAGGGAGATGAGGAGGACAAAGCGGGAAAAGTTCACCTACTCCTTAACCCTGCTCATCAATCAACTCAAAAATAAACCTCTCCTGATTAATCTCTCTCTCTCTCTCTCTCTTTCTCTCTCTGGTCATCCTGACCCCAGGACTCTGGTCATTGGCCAGACCATACGCTCCCGGGCAACGGAATACGCAGACATTCCTCTTTTAATTATGAGTTTCTATTTGCAGCCTCTACCACCTCTTGCTTTCAAAGGCCAAGATGAACTTCTCGGTCGGCGTGGTCATACTGTAATTATATTTATTTAAAAAGAGAAGAAGCTTTTATAGCTTTCCTTCTCTGTATCCATTATATCGGAGTAAATTAGTGGAGGGCTGCGTTAGATTATAAGCTTTTTTAAATCCTCTTCTTTTTATAAAAGCATAAAACTCATCAGGAGAAGTTGAGTGAAAAGGAGTGATTAAATTAGCCCCCGTCGGTCCCCAAAACTACTTGGAAGAGGAATTGAAAGAACCCTATATAGTGTCTTCAGACTTCAGTAGCGATAAAGGGGAGAAAAGCCTAATAAATAGCTCGTGTTTGTGAAAAAAACGGAGTATATTTTTTTCCGTTCGGCCTATATCGTCGGGAGGCGAGGTAGTAATTACCATACCGTCAGAGAAGAACGACAACGCGCTTATTACTTCTGATGACCCGTACGCATAACTCTTTCGCTGCATTCATCTTTTGTTCTTTTGTTTATGAGTGGATTTTTTCCGTCCCGTCGTCCCGTCCCATCCCTTTTGCATTCGCACTCCCTTCAAACTCATCCCGGTCTTCTCTCTCAAGAAGAGGAAGATGAGAGAAAGGGTCGGTCGGCCGTGCTATGAAATATACGCTTAATTCTTTTAGTGCTTCAAGGGAAAAAAGTCCCTGGAGGTAAATATGAGTTTGTATATTAGCGTAGTGTGAATTCGATGAGTTTGAGGGGGGCTGCCGCCGGTCAGGCGGCGTGTCTTCCTCATACCAAACTCACATCCAATCTCCCTCCTTCAAAACAATGTCTCTTATCGGGAATTATAAAAGCCTGGCCGTGTAATTAGACTCATCATGAGATTCGCTCAATAATAACCCAAGAGACTCGGGAAACTCAAGTTGACTGTGAAATGAGAGTCAAATGGTGATTAGAATCAAATCGATTTCAAATCACCTCAACGCGAGCTCGCAGCCTCTCGCACAAAAATATCTCTTCATCTTCCTTGGCATTCTCGAATCAGATTTTTATAAACTAATGGCACTTGACTAGCATTGGCATTTAGTAGATAATAAATATACACCTTGGGTCATTATTAAGTATTGCAATGGTCATAAATGTGAATCATTGAACCACACATCGTATTATTACTCACACATATTGCCGTCTTGGAATGAGAGTTTGAGCATCACAATGGTCAAGTACTTGGAAATGGAAGCAAATTGTTCATCGTAAGACGAACGGAGTGAGATGAATGTGGGATGAGGCGGTTTATGACGACCATTGTGTCTTCCCAATGTTATGAACTCAAAATGACGAATACTTTTAATTGCAGGTGTGGTGAACGGCGGAGCGACTGACGGAAGTCCGCAGGGTAGGCTTTGATTGATTTTCACTGTCCGATTTGTCCGAATGACTCCTTTGTATAGCGACGAAGATCTCTTAAGACCAAAAGATTTTTCTAGGGCATCTCCTCCTATTCTAAATAGTATACTCTAAGGCGTGAATCCCTATTTAACTAACTTAAGAATCCAACCAGTGGTTTATATAGGACATTTTGAAGGAATAATTTAAGGACGCTACAGTTAGTTCTCTGAGTGAGTTTAATGGAGGAGAATGAGGAGATTCAATAGGATCCTCATTAGATGTACCGGATGATTCTTGTCGTCTCGTGCTCCTCCTTCTCCGCTCAAGAGGAGGATTCTTCACACAGGAGATCTTCTCTCAATAATTGATGGTTTTAAAAAGTTTTTTCCGATACCTTTAAATTTAGTTTACAGCATGGCCATGCACACCGCCCATGCATGGGCGGAAGAAGGAATATTGGGCACGTAGGGCCGCGGCGACACAGGGCGACTCTCTCAAGGTATATGTACTAGTCTATGATGATGAGAGGATCAAGTGACCAGACTTCCGGTTCATGAGAAGGCTCCATGCCCTATGCTTCACTGACTCGAGTCTCTTTTATATAAAAGAGTTTTTCCATTCTTCTCCTCTGCTCTCCGGAGAGATGCAATGAGTGGGGGTTCATCCGTGACCTTATCTCTCTTCTCGCCGACGCAATTTGAGGATCTTTTTCTAACTTTTACTAGCATTATAAAAATGTATGTATATATATTCCTTTCGTATTTTCTTGATGAGCCTTTTTAAGTTGAGCTTGGATGTATACATAATATATTATTCATATAATATATATTGTCATTCGAGGATGCACACACATGGAGACATGGAGCGACGGAGGAGGAGGAGGAGGTGAGCGTGCAGGAAACGTTGAATATCCTTCATTCAGCTCCTTTTCTGACTCTCTGATATGTGAAGGTTTCTGGTATATTCTACTTGTATTTTGGATGTATTTCGTATATATCTTGGTCTTGTTCACCGACCTTCGAGGTAGTCAAACTGCATCTCCGGACAGGAAGTGGGCATTTCGTGAGGGAGCTTTCTCGGCTCAAAATTCCCACCTCTTCTCCATTCATACTGAGACAAATGAGGCTTTTGTCAAACCCGAACCCGCAGGTTATTCTTTTATATCAACTCCAATGTCTCCAATGTTCAAGATTCAACTTTTATGTAAATGGTGTGTGAAATAATGAGAGTTTTGTCACGGTTTAAATCAAGCCGTTTTTCCCCTACCTACCTCATCTCTTCGGGATTTCTACCCATATGCGTGATATTTAAATAAAATATGTATTAACAACTCGATTACCCTTACAACAATTGTTGAGTCACATTAATAAAGTACAGTAGGAGATACGAATTGTTTAGCAGAATGAATTTAAATACGGGGCAATTAGAATTACTTCATTAAATTTTAAGCACTTTTGGGTGCATTAATGGAAGTGCTGAATGGATTTGAATTGTTCTTGTTCTTTGTGTAGTTGTATTGGAGAAACAAGTAGCACTTGTACCATTTTCCTAAAAGATATCGAGTATTTGTTATTAACTTTCCCTCGGTTCTTGTAGAAAACCATTATTAAAAGGATTGATTGAATCGTTAAAGAATGGTATTAGGCCTAAAACGAGGATTGAATCCCAATTGAACATTTTTAAATGTGTATTTCACATGGGGTTCGAGAGGATGAGAGGACAATGGAATTAGAAAGCTCGCTCGGTTCGAACGACAGATCTGGAATTTATCTCGTTAGAGATCCCCTACTATTTTTCACGATCTCGAGTGATGATGATGAAGAGACAGGGGTGAATCTTTATTTAATAGACAAGAAAGAGACTCACAATGAATGGAAAAATATTTAGGGCTTTTTCCAATTGAACAATAAGCCATCCCAAACTCAGCTTTTCATCTATTTTGAAATTCAATGCATTTTTCTTACCGTATTTTTTAATGGAAAGTTATTAATAATAAATAACTTTTCAATTTTTATTTACAATCACAATCAATATAATTAATTACTTGAAATGTTTTATATAAGTAAAGTATTTTTATTAATTGTTCGGGTTCAAATAATTGATAAATTGACTCGGCATTCTTAATAGGTAGTAAACTTAAATAGACATAATTATCTAACTGCATTTGAACATGAATAACTCTCAGGCAGATCCCCGGAATTGTGTTTTTTTACTACTTTAAATTGGATAATGTAAAAGAGTGATGAATTGTCAGATTTAAGTATTAAGGACCTTGATGCTGAGATAAGCATATATTTTTGCGCCACACAATATGAATATACCGTATATGACGTACAAAAATATATGGAGTTGAATACAAGCAGTTTGGGAGAACGAGAAGAAGCTTTGTCAATCATGCTATGCAAGATACAAATATAAAGAGATCTGAAGTGTTGAAAATACAACACATGCGAGGTAGTATAGGCAAATCATTTAAATCCAATTTATACCTATGTTCAAATAGCTGAGAAGATGATGAGCTAGATGTAATAGACGTATGTGCAAAATAAAAAAGTGCTGGTATAAAGAATTTACTTGTCTGGAAAGAGAATATAAAGAGTTAGTGAAGCAACTGGTGAAGAAGACGCCGTATTCAAATTAGCGAAGGCGAGAGACGTTTCTTTTTATGAGTTTATCGTTCCAAGTTTTTATTAGATGGGAAGAATTCACTTTGAAAGATTGTTCTTCCCTTTATGTCTCTTCTGTCCGCGTCCACCGAGAAGGAACCGATGAGTCCTTGGTCTTCATTTACCATAATTTAATACTCCTTTGATGGTCCATGGAAGTGGTTGCTGAAGGAGCGTGTGCGAACATCCAGGAGCGGGGACTCAAAGGAGGATGATGAGGAATAAAAAGGGAAATGTTCCTTAAGAAATTCCTATTAACAACAGGTGGTGGTGATAACCGGAAGTTTCCGCATGGCAGAACTTAAATAGGTGATAATTTTTCTTGTAATATTCCGAGTTCAATGATCGTCTCCGTGATTCGACGTTGATTTTGGAATTTGACGACGACGCAGATATATATGCCGTATTATATAGAATGCCTATATGAATTGTACACATCTCTATTAAAGAGAAACGTCTCTTTTTTATCGCTTCACCTTGATTGGGCTATTTTTCCTTATTCTTTACTACAGATATATAGACTATAGGCGTGTAGTGTGTACATTATGTGAAGTCAATTTGGGGGCTTCTTGGGATTTTATGTTTTTCCGAATTAGTTGATTTATTTCTACGTGCCGAATCTGTGCGCGGTTAGAGCGTTTTCATCTCTTCATTTAGAGCAATCGGGAGAGGCATGGGCGATTTTTTTGCTTAAATTTTTCATAATTTGGAGTTGAAAGATAGGAGGTGAAGAGATGGAGAGGAATTAGTGATGAGAGAAGAGCTCACGAAAGGGCAGCCTTTTTCACTTCGCTCCTATTAATGAACGGAAGATCCAAAGACTTTTGAGTTCCTTAAGTACAACTCATGTTCCTATTGCTTAATAAGTGAGAGATATATCGTGTGTATTATGCATAAGAAAAATAATGCATCTCTGTTCCCTGAAGCTGGGATGAGATGGGCAGGGTATTTGAAGTTTGGGTTAAAGGAGCGGAGGGAAATCCTCTAGTATTGCTGGCTATGAATGTGAGAAGGGTTGAGAGAAAAGAGGAGCACACAGTAAGATGAAAATCCCCTTGGGCACAGGTACCCAATGCATCTTTGAGCAGCTCCTGGTTCGACTTCAGTTCCTCGATTGACTTCAGTTTGAGTGGGCCCTTGTGTGAGAGATTCTCCCTTTATAATACATTTCACTACCTGTGTGCTTCGAGGGATCAAGTCCCAGGCTTTCATTCAAACTTGCATTTCTGGACGAGACCGACGTTCAATTTAGAATAACTAAAAAACAATAAAAGCTAAATCAACTTTTAATAATTACTTATTTTATTGACTTATTTTCGTTAAATAAATAGTTCAGTTGATCCCCCAAATTTTCAAAGTAAATGCTCAAAAATAATCAAACGTTTAACATCACATGAAGTGAAAAGTGCTAAAGACCCTTATGCATGTTGAATAAAATGACAGAGTTGGATTCATGCTCGCCGGTAGTCTGGCCAAGTTGGTGCTACGGATGTAAGGCAACTTCTTTTATAAATATCTTAATCAAAAGGGGATGTTTGTAATTATTAATGCAATTTGACTCCGTGAGCCGTAAAGTATCTTGCGAGTTTCTCGAGATTTGTTTTGCGGGTGGCATTAAGGAGGATTTGCTTGGTGTGTATCAAATACACGAAACAACCTGCTGGTATATGATCACTTGGCTAAAATATTAAAAAGCGTGAACATGAGCGACAGTATATAAGGTTTGAATTAGTTCAGGTATTTTTGAGTCTGACGGACGAATGTAGATTCACTTTTTGAGCTGGAGACTCCGAGTTGGCGTACAAATGAGCTTATTAGTGGAAGGAGCAATTATTCGTGATCTTCCGTTCATTGACTGACGAGGTGCTCGGGAGAAGGTGCATAAGTAAAAGAAGGGGCGGGGAAGGTTCCAATTATCATATTCCTCCTCTCGGTTCTCTCCAAAATGGTTAATAATCTCCCATGTCTCTCAATGAGGATCGCAAGAGATAATAAGCACCCCCGAACTTGAGGAACGCGAGAGAGGCGGGAGAGATATAAAAGTCATAGGCAATCGGAGCCATTGGCCACCCCCAAATTAAGGATCCGAAAGTGTTCATGATTTACGTTCGTCTCCTTGAGCCTCCGAATCTGAACGTGTAAAAGAGTATTGTTGTTGTAGTCGGTACACGGTGAAGAATCCTCGCTAGAAGTGTGGGAAGGAACGAAATTTTGAGTCAAAAATTTTTGAGGAACTTTACAAGGATTTGAATCCAAGGAGTTTGAAAAATTATGAGTGGATGGAGTTGGTTTGGAGCCTCATCGTCTCCAGAATTAGTTGAAAGGAATGAAAAGGTCTTTAGAAATTCATGCATCTGGACTCGGGAGGAGATGTAAAGAGGGAATTTTGCTTCGTCATCTTCATTTCATCGCTGCTCCTCTCTGAGAAGGAGAGAGAGAGGAGAAAAGAGCGAGAGCCAACGAGGGCAGATGGATGAGAAAAAACGATGAGATTCTTCGTTTTCAGACGGCTACTGAAAGTATTTTCACGCTTCGGACTGGGAAAAAAACTAAGCCACACACAAAGAAACTGCCAAATTATTGTCGAGATATTGAAGGTAGCATCTTTAGATGCTTATAGAAACTTATTATAGATTAGGATTCAAGCTTGAGACTATAAGCATATGGGTTTAATAGTAAATACAGCAGCAATACACTGTAGCATATACATAGGCCGGTATAATGTTCGTGTAAGAACTGCTGACTCCTTTACCACTTTCATCCTCTCCAATTTGGATGGGAAAATTTCTCGCTTTGAGCCGTGGAGATGATGATGAGGTTGGGTGGCAGGGACTCTTTTCATTCACTCACAGCTCAACAGATCCTTTTTAACCCGAGATCCCCAACTACGGGGTCAACAAGTCGTTATGCAAATGGAGTCTACTGGTTCCCTCCCTGGTTATCATCTTGAGATGTATTGGAGGCTGTGTACTGTTTTACATAGTGGTAGTTGGTCTGGAGAGTCGACGAGCCAGGTCTTCGTCACGTCATGCGGCCATGCCACAAGTCTTATTGACATCTCATCATGCGAGAATGGGCAAATGGAGTGTCAGTTATGCAAACAAATTTTCATTGTATTACACAGCCGCTGCTGACCCAGATGGCCAAGAGGACACTGTGAAGAAACCGAGTATGGGACGGAAGAAGAACAAACACGTCGAGAGGGTTGAGAGGGCCGAGAGACACCGAGAGCCGGCCGATCCCGTCAAAAATGAACGCTTGAGTTCAGAAGAGAGAAGTGCAAGCACGAGTCCGCCTTTAAAACAAATGGAACACATGATGACCAGGAATTACTCTGACCTCATGAGGAACCTTGCTGCTAAATACAATCACTCCAATCCAAATGAGTGAGTCATTCAATTATTTTTGTCACCACAAATTCCTGATCAGTTTTTGTTCAAAGTTGAATGTCAAAGTTAAATCAGAATAAAAAACATAGTGAATTTTGTTGTAGTTGTATTTTTATTTTTGTAATTTGAAAGGTTTCGGTTTCGAGAGTTATATTACAAATAGTTTTAAGATTTAAATAAACACTGAAAACCATAAGTTATTTGTAATTAAGAATATAGCCATTGTTTTATGGGTTTGGTGTTGAATTTAATGATTTATTCCAGATATTCTTCAAGAATGCTTGACTTTGATACTCGGTTCCTAAAGCCAGGAGCGAGAGAAGCGGCGGCTGCAGCGTCCTTGTTAATTTCCTCCTTTGAGAAGAACCTCGAGAAAGAAATGCCTTTTCCGGTGATAGACATGAGTTCGACAAATACGCTTCTCTCAATGGTCCGATCGGCCCAATCGAATCAAATCGCAGAGAATTACGTGAAGACGAGCTCGAAAAGAGCCAACAGCCCACTTGACCTCTCCGCCTCTCCAAGTCCAGCCAAGAAAAAGAAATCTTGTGTGTCTGCCTGCATCACCGGATGCTCCACCGAGGCTCAGACCATGGTCTCATGGAGCGTCGAAGAAGTTTGCAGATTCGTTCAGACCATCGACTTGTGCAGAGAATATGTTCAGGTGAGTTTTCACATTTGACAAAATCCTCTTTTTTCTTTCTCATCCACTTCGAATGAGCATCTCATAAGAATTTATAGTTTTTTAAACTGACTACGAGTTAAATTTGGAAGTTGTTTGTGGTCTTGAACATGCATTGCAGTTCTCGGAGTAGTTTATTGTTTTGTAAGTTTATAGTTTATAAATTGCGAGGATGAACCCATGAATTTATTTACGAACTCTCTCATTTGGCCAATCTATTCATTGAAGCGAGAAAAGTATCGAGGAAAGATTCCTTTTTGCTTCTTCTTGCGGCTGTGGCTTTTGGTTGACCATCATTTATGCTCAATGAGAAGGAGATTACACACTATTACACGATGAGTTTCCTGACGTGCTCATCCCAAATCCACCATGTATTTACTTCTCGGTGCATTTTTTCCTGGCTCAAAACATAAACGTCTTTTACATGATCCTCTCACGCGGACCTGTCTTCTTATTGCTTGACAAGAGCAAGCACATAAGAACTTTTCCCTATTTTTAACGAACGTTGTCCCCTCAAATGAGGAAGATTCTCGAGGGAAAAAGAAGTTTTTACGCTCACCATTTTATAAGTATTACAAGTCCTTAATGCTAAATATACTATAACCATGTTCTTGTCATATAATGGGAGAAGTTAAGGTCTATAGTGATTGGGAGTTTTTGAGAATTCCTGTAATACATGTATTAGAAAAGTGTATAAAGAGAAGATGCGAAAAAGACGGAAAATTTTGAGAAGCGGAGAGCAGAACGGAGTCATTGTGCTTAGCTTTTTGTCTCCTTCGCTTCCTCCTCTGAGGTAGATTTTCGCATTGTTCGCCCTCCATTTGACAACGAGAGTCTGACAAATTATAGTCCCGGGGGTGAAATGATAGTCGAGAGAGAAGAGAGAGTCTTGTGGTGGGAGGGACTAGAAGAAATATGTCTCGTCCTCTTCTACTCCTTGATTGCCCAAATCTCAAATCCCCTGCGAGGATCTCTTCATAATCCCACAATCCCTCCACAAACTTCATCTCAATCATAGTAGGTAATTTAATAAGAGGACAAACAGGTAATAATGAGAGGAGTATCAAATGTCACACCTTTTTGTTATCCTTTATGCCCATGCCTTATAATTATATTATTACGAGATATAGTGTACTATCTCCAGACAGAAAGTGTCATACTTTTGCCATTATAGTTATGGTTAGCTGAATCAGAGACTTGGCTGAATGGGAGTGAGACTATATGAGAGATGATTTAATGTAATATTTATAGAGTGATCTGTATCGTTTTCAGGCGTTCAAGGATCAGTCGATTGACGGGTCGAGTCTTCCGCTTCTCACGGAGGATCATCTCATGACGAACATGAACATGAAGCTCGGACCAGCCCTCAAGTTCAAATCCGTCGTGGCGAAGCTGCTCGGGAACTGCTCACTCTGCTCGCACTGCATCCACTGTCACGAGAACAACAATGGGGGAGCGAACAATAATGATAAGCAATAATTCCTCCACTCCGATCTGCGTCATTACCTCAATGAGTAATTAAAAGTCGTTCGTGGGGGCGCGCGACGGACCCAAAAAAATGAATCGCTAGATTTCAAACCAACGAACATTCCCAAACTTTAGAAAATTTATATCTAACTTTTTTAACGCTGCGTGAGTCGAACTATGATAATTTTCACTATTTTTCTTTTTTAATTAGTAAGTAGTTAACTAGCAATTTAAGTGCTTTTTAACTTCGTATTGTATGATATGAAATATCTATAGCTTAAGGATTTCTTTAAAGTTTTGTTAAAAAGTAAAATTAGTTTTCTTAAAGTTAATGAATAAGCAATTTAGTGTTTGTAGCATTATAAAGACTCGGAGTGATGTGATGGGTTGTAAAAGTGTACGAAATACTATACAATATGTTCATATCCTGTTTTCATTGTTGAACCAACGACGAACTTTCTAGTCCTTTCCTTTATGTAATATAATGAAAATAATGATGATGTAATTCAGCGGAACGGCTTTTGGGATTTTTAAGCTACTTTTGCTATATTTTATACAATTTATTATATGAGTGATGAGAGCAATTGATTCAATTTGGCTCTCATCCTTTCCTATAATGCCATTTGAACAATAAAAGTCCCCCGAGTGCGCCTTGAAGCTCTTCGTTCTTCTTTTTATATAATTTAGTACATTTATGGTATTATTTAGTGAACCCGGGATCAATCACAAACGACACATTCCTATATAATTTCTTCCAAATAAAACCACAATTTTACTTATGAAACAGACAACCATTATTTTGAAAGTTTATGTAAGTAAAAGTAACAAATGGTAAATTAGTTTTATTAAGGATAATACCTTCATAATGACCAAATGAAATGAGTGAGAGAAAGTGAGAACTTTTTGACGCATATTAATTTGTACAATCAAGAACATTATTGTGACTTAAGATTGTAATGAGTAGTATTAAGGATTATTATTGTAGTTTAGCATACAAATAAGCATTAGTTGAGAATGAAGGAAAATGGAGAGATGATAGTGATATCACATTGAATGCTTTCATGTGAAATGTAATTTGAAAAGAATCCTGTTCCCTTTGAAGATATACGAGAGAATGTGAGTGATGATAATTTAATAGTATTATTGAATGAATTACTTCAATCAACGAAAGCCTATTGCTTACATTGAGAAATCATGAATAAACTGAAAAAACAAAAGTACTTCCGGAAGTGTAATGTTCATTATTCAAGGAACCAAGAAGTTGTGTTTTTATTATTTCAAATCATTTGAAATATTGGGTTGACATTTTTCAACGAAGTATTATTAGGATTATTAAGTTTTAATTAAATTTATGTACTTTACGATTTTCATTGCCTAATAAGATAACTTATAACTTGGTCATGGCTCTGATATATCATGTAATAAGTCTTTAGTGAAATAAAAAACCAAACTATTACTAGTAATTTTCATATATTAAAATGTGTTTTAATACTTCATATATCTCTGTTTCATTCTCACATTGAAATCACATTCTGAATTATATAATCTCTTTACAAATAATAAATATGCATATATAATATTACATCAATAAAATAAGTATTAATAATCAATGCATTTGGAATTTCTGGTGTCCTGTGTCCTATACATAAGGTGAGTGATTTAATTAAATAAAATACAGACGTGTTGTATGTAGTGACCACATTTTCAATAAACCTTAATCTATTAATTATCAAGGTACGTCAAAGGCTCTAACATTATTGTTACACCAAATAGGATTATTAAGAATGAACACAAATTAAGTAAACCAGGTGAAGTAAAGTAAACTTCATTAATTACATTAATAAAATTTTAATGTTTAGGTTAATTTATAATTTAATTATAATAATTAATAATCTTTCAGTTTGAAAAGTTTAGAGAAAGAAAAGAAAAGAACGTTTTCAGAATTTCAGTACTTCAGAATATAACTATTTTAGCATAGTCTTTCTTAATTTTTAAATATATTTACCTTTTATTCATTTATTACTATATAGTTAAAGCAATATTTGACACTAAACTACAATTATTTATACAAGAATCCTTAATATCTTCAAGCAGAGTATGAGAGATGAGAAGTAGAGAATGAGGACAAGAAGCATTTGAGTTTGAGAGGAAGCAAAAAGAAAAAAGCTCGGGAATAGCGTTCATGATCTGCTCAAAGGGTTCACAAGAGGAGAATAAATTAATATATTTCATTCATGAGAAACATGAAACCGCGTTGAAATAGCAAATTCTGAAGTTCTTCCTGTCTTTTTGTCCCCTTCTTTGAAGATTCACACCTTCCAGGTTTCCATACAGGGGCATCTAATTATAAAGGAAAATAGAATTTAGACCTTTGATATTGTTTTTCGCTCCACTCACCAAATTCCTCAAAATGATTCCTCCTTCCTCACGGGGATCCACGAGGAATTCAGCCTCATTTCCTTTTCCATGCATCTAGCGTAAACACGTCTTTTACATTTGACAAGAGACTCAAAACTTTAGGCAAATAATGAAACCAAATAATGCTATGCACGTTTACATAAGAAATCTTCCATTCACAACCAGGTTAAAGTGACAGAATATTTACACACTAGTTTATATTCATATAAATATTATTACATATTACAAACTTCTTATCTTATAAAGTGACATTATGAAATAACCAATAAAATTGTAGGGTTACAGGGTCTATCTAAATAATATGGTTTCGCAATTTTGCTTAAATTGTACATTGTACTATGTGGACTTTTACAAGGTTAAGAATGGCGATAAAAAGGAGTGCGAGAAGAATGGGAAATAATGGACTATAGAGTCTATAGACAATGGAACACACACACGCTGCTTTACATGATCTTCAATGAATTTCACCGTAACTCACCTTGCCAGAAGAGTCCCGATCAACCTGGTAGAAATGATCCCTAAGAGCGTACATCAACTTGTTCAGAACCGGTGCGGATTTCTTTGTTGCAATTACCTAAAATTACAAAACTCTAAATACATTTTGCAATATGAAGAATTCATAGTAAAATATTTACTAATATTAAAGTTTATTAATTTCTAAAACTAAAATTAACTAAATTTTGAAATTCATCTACATGTATTTCGTATATTTGTCTTTAATTTTTAAATGAGCTAAATTTTAATAAAATTATAACTAACTTTGCAAACCCAAGCTGTGATATAAAAAGCTCAAAAAAGTTCAAGTTTACTTACATTGTTGTTGATGATCTTTAATGCATTTGAAATAAAAGATACGATATATTAAATAAATTGTATGCAAATTATGAATATTAAATTAATTTCTTAGCTATGAGTCACTGACTGCGAGAAGAATTGCAGGAACAGTGTGTAAGAATATATTTTGTTTAATGTCCGAACAATGCTGTTTGCTCTTCCTCTCTTTAGCAAATATTAGGGATGGGTAAAAAAGGATTCTCATTCTATTGAGAAGCTCTTACGAGAAATGTGTGTTCATGTTCCACTTGAGGAATATTGGAGGGTCATCTCTCAACCTTTAGAAATTCATCCTGCGTGGGCCAAATCTCCTTATCTATAATGGGAAATTGATTGAATGTGGAAGGAGAAGAGGGTTAAAAAACAGAGAGCTCCCTCAAATCATGTTAAGTTTCAAGTTGGGAAGAAAGTGATCTTTCCATTCTCAATAGGCACACAAGCAGAATTGACTTTACTTTGAGTCTTTTTAAGGACGGGATCTGAATGCGACAGGGCAAATGTCGGTTCCTTTGATATGGGGATCAAGAAAGGTGAATTCTCCTTGAGCCTTTTTCAAAACCTCCTAAAGGCTCTTTTTAATCACACAAAAGTTCTTCGACCTTCGAACTTTAATTTTTGAATCAATAAATACATTAAAAGTACAAAATCATTGTGATGTGTGAGAGGAATAAAATTGATAGTTCTTGCAATTTGTTAAGTTAAAGCTCATTTGTTCGTTATAGACCTAAAACGCCTCAAAGGCTCAAATAATAAAAGTAAAAGCTTATTGAAAATTTTTAAAACTAAGAAAATTTGTTTCTAATAAGACACACTTTTTCTTTATGAAAAACTTTTTAATGAATAGGATCGGACCTGATTTTGCATTCCTTCATTCAAATAAATTTCCAAATGATGATCCATTCATGTATTTGATATTTGCTTATTCTTTTCATCAACGAAGTTTTCTCAAGTTCAGACATTGCGATACTGCGAATTGCGTCGCAATGCGCAATTAGAATTATTTAATAAGACTCCTCTACGAGCTCAATTCAATGGTACCCCTTAACCTTCATTATTTTCTCCTCGCTGCTCTCTCAAATCCAGCAAAAAAATCTAATTTCACTCTGTAATATAAGAAATGAAAATATAATACAAGATAATAAAAATAATAAACAATAAATAAAAGTTTTATTGTAGCGAATTTAAGAACCCGAACAAATTATACTTAAATTTTTAAAGTATAAAAAAAAATCCGGATAAAATGATTAGTTAATGAAGAACTCAATAATTCAAATACATTAATTGTAACTTAACGTAAAGGCTCAAAGAATAAAGTTTAATGTGTTTTCTTTCGCTCATTGTAAGTCATGGTTCTGAGTTTTATGAGTGATTCATAAAACGGAGGGAATGTGAGAGACTGAATTTGGGTTAGGATTTTGAAGCCCCTGGAAAACGGGGAGAAAATTTAGGAATTGGGGGAAAATTCGTAGGTGTGAAACTACGTGGGTCTTGGGCATAAATATTTTATTATTGCTCAGTGAGTGAGTGAGTAAGTGAGTGAGTGAATGGTGAAGGTGTGTATGAGAGTTGAATGAGCTAAAAGGATTTTCAAGATTCTCCTTTTCATCTCTAGAGATTTTCTCTCTCTGTGCAACAAGTTAGTTCTTTTATCTTGGCTAACTCACGAAATGCTTCTTGTCCTCTGCCAACGTTTCAACTAGCATCTTCTCACCGCACCCTACATTACTATCTAGATGCATGTAATACTATTTCAATACTATGTATTTCGCGTACTTACTACTTCTTTCATCTCTTAATGTGTAACTTCTTATAAGTTTTGCATATAAAATAAGTGTAGCTTACTTATACATAAGTATTCCAAGTCTTGTTGCAAGTTTTCAAAAATCCATGTCTCTTTTATACAATGAGACTTCTCGAGAGAATAATGGAAGTCGTGGCGTAAAAAAACTATCGTCCACTTTCAATTTTACTCGTCATCAAAATTAAATAGGAGAAAAAAGACATTACAAGAAAGAATTCCTTCTTAAAGTTCATTAGAAGGACCACTTTTTAAATCTTGAGCACCCAAAGAGGCTTTCATATTTCTTGCGTTTCTATTTTAACTACTGCCTATGTATGTAAAGTATTTAATTGTAATAAGTGAAGTGTCTAATAGACATTTTTTATGAAAATTTTCATACATAAGTAATATTCAAAAATAAGAAGATGCATTTCATTCTAAGTAGTGTACTATTGATAGGTGAAATATTCGCAAAAGATTTTATCCAAGACTATAAGAGAATTCTTGAGGATTGACGAACCTTGTAAGGATAATCGTCGTACTCGTCCCCATCCACGTTCCTGGTGTTTCTTAAAAGACCTCTTTGATTGTCGTTGTGGGTCTCAACGGGGCTGCTTGAGAGGCGACTCGTGGTGGCCAAAGGAACGCAGTCGAATGGAACAACGATGAAGGCGATGATGACGAAGAGGAGGAAGAGGACCATGCTGGTGTTGTTCTGGCTGTTGTTCCTCATCTTCAATCACCACTGCTGAAGCCAAAAAAAGTCCCTCTCGACTGCCTCTGCACAAAAGGACGCGCAAGGGTCTAATTATTGAACAAAGACCAAATATTTTCTCCAGCACTGGATCCCGAAGAATGAGAGGAAATTTCGCTCCCGACGCCACTACGTACATACGAACTGATTCATGCGCAATATTTTTTAAGTGAAAAGCGTCGTTAAGCTTGGGGGGGCGTCTGGAACAAAGTAGAAACGTTCCCTAAAACGGTTCAAACTCCTTGGACTCTAAAACACTTTCCAGGTTCGAGCGTTAAGAGAAAGAGTGAGAAATTCAATTAACTCGTACTCATTCACCAACAACTCCGCCTGAAGATTCGATGACGATTTTTATTTTTTAATATTATTATTTTATTTTATATTTATAGGCATCTCACTGATTTTGTAGTGTTGTATGTTGTAATGTGTTAGACAAAAAGTGAGTAAATATTGTTTGGTGAAATTTAGTGAATATGAGCAGATATTACCTACTTATTTAATATACAGATAGAAGGGTCAATAGCCAATTTCATGAGTTGTATTGCTTACTTGGAAAGTATTAGTATTATAGATTACCCAGATGAGACGATAGCACGAAATTTAATTTCGTATTCATAAGCATGATCTGGCATAATATTAGCCTTTAGTCCCATTTCTCGTACAATGTGTAGCGGAAAGGCAGAATTAGGCTATTGAGTTCAGAGGATCTTCGGATCATCTTTTGAGAACAAACACAGAACAAGTTAAAAGGAAAGGGGATGTGCAAAATGTGTTTTTCAAAGTATTACTTACATACGCAACTACACAACTTTAATAATTCATAGCGTGTAATATTGACTAAACTTTATAGTTGATAGACCTTCACTTCTTAATTTTATTATTTATTCGTACAAATTGAGCGTCAATATCAAAAATTTTGCCATTTATCACAAGGAAAGCTATATGCTTTGTATCTACTTAATGGAAATGTTTTTTTGAAAACATAATTCATGGATCCATTATATAGCTGCCACTTGCTAAACTCCCCTTCACTCCCACGCCTTATTTTGATTTCAACGTTGATCTCGCTCAAAATCAATTCGCAGCCCAAGCATGTGTCTCGATTCTCTCCTACAGCTTAATATGATTATACTATTATATATTATGATTTCCCAGTTTTTACTCGAAATCCCAAATACTCAGAAATCTAATAGAAAATGAGTTTGTGCTCATGCTAATGTAAAATCAAAGGAAAGCACAATTTTGTAAAGAACTTTGATTGCACTCAATTTGTAATTATTATTTTATGATACAATTTCCGATAATTAAATTTGCAGTGGGTTTGAACATTTGGCATATGGCATCTTGATGATAAAATATTCATGAGAAAATGAACCATGTATTTTTTCACGAAGAAAGTTGAATTCGTTTCTTTCTTTTGAGTCTTTTTCCAGGGTTTGTTATATTGGCATATAGGTCATGGCTTTTCCAAGCTCCCTTTTGAGTCACTTTGTACATTGAAGTAAAAAAGAAAAGGAGTTTTTCCTTCTCACTCCCACGCTCTCATCTCTCAAAAACGTCATTCGCAAATTATAACATAAATTTTAATAAAGGATGCTTAATTCTTTAAGCAAAAAACTTGTTTTCTTATTAGCTTTTTTAGTATTCTAAAGATCACTCACAAGATATTTATGTATGCATAAATATCTTGTGAGTATTGATTATATAATCAAATAACTTTTAATACGTCAAATACGTTGACACACGAACTTTTATGTTGATTGAAAGTGAGTAATATCATGTAAGGATACATTTGGATTCAATAATAAAATAAATAAAGTTTGTAAGTAACTTGCACTTAAGTGCAAAGGTTAAGGGGAATAAAAAAACTTATTGAATTCCTTTTAGTTCAAGTTTGGTTGGACAGTATAATAGAAATATAAGTTGAATAAGTAAGTTGAATAAATAAGTTGAAAATTTACTTAAGACATTGAAACTTAATTTTCCAGTAACTTTCTCCGAAACCGAGAGTTGAAAAGAGGGAGAGAAAGGAAAACAGCTCGATTATATAGCCATCAATTTCCTCATTTGTTGACTTTTATCTCTTTTCCGATGATGAAGTTAAAAAGAACATTTTCCGGTCTACATTCATTAAGATCTCAACTCACAGTTTATTAAAATGCACATATTTGATGAGTTTCTTCCTTACAAAGGCAATAGACTAAATAACACTTTAATTAGGATAATAGTCGATACTATCTAATTTGATGCTTTTGCTTCTAATAAGTATACATATTATCAGACGCGCACCTTATAATGTACTTCACCAAAGTCCGGCCCGCGAAGTCTTTCAATCCGATCTGTGAAGGACTAGGCTAAACCTAAATTGATGTAGATAAAATCAGTTTTTCAATTAAAATAACTACAAGTTTGGTCTATATTAATAAAAAAAAATTTGAGACCTTACGGTCCCGTTTATTCCTATTGTTGTGCATTTTTTTTCTTGTCCAATATCGTTAGATAGGTTTCAAAAAATGCAAGGGTAATCCATATACGTAATATAGACTTATCAATGTACTTATAAGTAATATAAAAAATCTTATAAAAATCATAAAATGTTCATGAACTTGCACTTTTTATCAATTTTAAAGATGTCCAATAAACTAAAACTGCAAAATCTAACTGTTTTGCATTAAAATTGTATACGCAAACACAAAATTTATTATTATTATTTAACCCAATATAAGTACGAAGTATTTTTATAAGGATAATCTTTTATAGAATATAGGCATACACAAACTAACAATAAGTCGTAATTTAACGAATTAAATAAAATAATATTTTTTTATTTAATTGGCTTTTCGTAATAAACGTTGATTTAAAATTAAATTGAACTTTGAGCATTGATATCATTGAGTGGAGTTTGAAAAGAATATGAACGACTTTAGCGACTTCCTGTGATAGAGAATTCACATTCTGGAAGAGCAAGTTGGTGTGAGATCTGGCGGTGTGGAGTTGAACTTTCTCGGCACTTGTTCTTCCATCTTCTCTCAAGCCCTAATATCCTATTCGGCTCAAAATCCGGCGTGGTGTCCGTCACTCTTCTGACTTTAAATCCTATTAATTAGGGGAAGTAGTTCGCCATGGACGGGACTGGATCCTCGCTGACCCTTCAACTCCGAGGGACTCTCAGGGGTCACAATGGCTGGGTCACCCAGATCGCCACGAACCCTAAAGATGAAAACATTCTTCTGTCGGCTTCAAGAGGTAAATCCTTTCAACATTACCCAGCATATGCTTAAGGACATTTTTCCAACCAGGTTAATTGTAATTAAGAGATTTAATGGACTCGAAATGATGGTAAAACAGTTGATAAGCTTGATCTCGCCACAGTGGGATTTGAAAACACAATTTTATTACTGATCTTTTAATCGTCCTAAACAGAAATGCATTCTTCGAATATGGTTAATTGGCCAGTATATTAAAAATTTATTTTTTTGGTCCTTAGATAATACCCTCATTGTATGGAAGTTGACGAGAAACGAATCAAACTTTGGAATTCCTGTTAAGAGGCTCTACGGGCATTCTCATTTTGTTTCCGACGTCGTCCTTTCCTCTGATGGAAACTTTGCCCTCTCAGGATCGTGGGACAAAACTCTTCGTCTTTGGGATTTGGCAGCAGGGAAATCGACGAGGCGGTTTGAGGATCATACTAAGGTATTTATCATTACAGTTATAAAATCACAGACCTTGAACCGTTAAGACTCAACAAATTTTTAGAAAAATTACAAAATTTGTTATAATGATGAATGAAAGGCTTATTGAAAGTCATGAAAAGTATTCTTTTGCGGATATGGGACTGAAAAAATTAACAATAAGACTCTTTTAGTTTTTAGTTTCGAAGGATTTTTAATTAAAACTTGTATTTGGATTTTAGGATGTTCTTAGCGTTGCATTCTCAGCAGACAACCGACAAATTGTTTCCGGGTCAAGAGACCATACCATCAAGTTGTGGAACACTCTCGCCCAGTGTAAATTTACAATCCAAGAGGAAGGGCATTCAGACTGGGTTTCCTGCGTTCGATTTTCTCCAAACATCGCTCAGCCCGTCATTGTCTCATGTGGATGGGACAAATCTGTGAAGGTGAAGACCAAATATCCAATATAGACTATCAAAATTATTCAATTGCATTTAAATATATATCTAAGTTACAAATCAAATGATGACCAAAAATTTTCCCTCGTATGAGAGACATGATTTTAAAACATTTTGTTCGCTATTTCAAACTGACGAATATTTAGTAATCTTTAAAGCTTCTAAATTGTTAAATTAGTCGAGATTGTTAATTATTATTGTGATTTAGGTTTGGAATTTGGCTAACTGTAAGCTCAAGGCATCCCACGATAAGCACGGTGGATATCTTAACACAGTGACAGTATCTCCTGATGGAAGTCTCTGTGCTTCTGGAGGCAAAGACGCCAAGGCCATGCTCTGGGACCTTCACGACGAGAAACATTTGTACACGCTTGATCATAATGACATCATCAATGCGCTTTGCTTTTCTCCCAATCGATACTGGCTTTGTGCTGCCACTGGGCCATCTGTCAAGATTTGGGTAACTTCTCAATTAAATTAACGAACATGAAATCTTAACTACAAAAGTAATGATGAATGAAAGGCTAATTGAAAGTCATGAAAAGTATTCTTTTTGCGGATATGGGACTGAATTAAAAAGATATTTAAAGTTTGTAAATAAGAAAGTTATATTTGAAGGATTTTTAATTGAATGTTAAATGTTAATTTTAGGATCTCGAGACGAAGAACATGGTTGATGAGCTGAAGCCAGAGGTGGTGTCCCAAGCGTCGAAAAATGTTCAACCTGACTGCCTTTCCCTCGCGTGGTCAACAGATGGACAGACGCTTTACGCCGGATACTCTGACAATACAATTAGAGTCTGGCAGGTGTCCCAAACGGTCAGCCGATAACAACGCACTTCATCTTATTTTATCTATAAGTCATGAAGTTGGAATAAATGGTTGATATTCTCGAGTTCTTACATTGAAAATTTGTTCAATTTTATTTTTATTCATCTCATTTGGAATTTTACTTTATCATAACTTCATACCGTAAAAACTCAATTAAACGCCCAGACGTTTATTTGTTAAAAAATATTTTACCCCGGAGTTTATTTAAATAAGTGCCATTATCATCCAATCTTTCCCTGATATTTTCATTAGTTTTATTTAAAATTTCTTATATAAATGATAATAATGGGTTGATTAATAAGAATATTTCATTAATGAACAAATTGAGTTAAAGTAGGGTCATGTAGTTAAATATAAAGCAATATATCTACCGTATTCAATGATTGTAATTTGACCCGGCGTTTATTTAAAATCTCAACTTCAACCCTCCGCTTTTAATTGAGTCTTTACGGTAATATAGTAACTTATCTGTCATATGATTTAGTTCATGAGCTTGTTTAATGCATTTAAGATATAATTAGAAGTTAAGTCAAAATCATAATTTTATTTATTTGCATTTCTAAATGCTTAAACATTAAGATAAAGTTAAACAAACTTATCAGAAACAATTTTAATAAACAACAACTAATGGAGTGAAACAAGTATAAAGATGAAAGATCATTCATATTTATAATTAGTAGACAAATGTGAGTTGAATTGGAACCAAACAATAAAAAACATTTTGAATTTTTTAATTCGAAATTATCGAAATTGTGTGAAATAAAAAGATGTTTAATAAGAATAGTCAGGTAAGGTATTTGAAGCCTTCTGTTTTATGAATCTTCATCTTCAATTTTGGGAGCCAAGTAGTAGCGAATTTGACCCAAATCAGCGATTTCAAATTCAACAACGAGAGGAACCTCAGCAGACATTGAGAGCTGGACGCGATTCGACAAGCCAGCGGCCTTTGCGAAATTTTGCAAATATCTGCAATAATTCATTATGAAATTAGTATTCATTACACAGTGAAATAATGGAGATTCTAAATTGAACAAATAATTTGTCAAATAAGTACTTTGCAGCAAATGTGAGTGTAACGGGTTCTTGCAAGTCAATCACAACGGCTTCATCCTCTTTATCAACGCTGGATGTTTGAGCCAACTTGACATTTCCAGTTCCGAAATCTCCAGTGGACGAGAACTTGACTCCTTGTTTGGAGCATGCGATCACTATCGACTCGCCAAACTGAGACAAATCCCGAATGATTCGAGCCCATTCAGAAGAAGACATCTTTATCGTGCAAGCGTAGTCCGTTTCCTTTAAGTAAAATTGAATGAGTTAAAATATCTCGAGAGAAATGTGAGATAGAAACATTTTTTGCACTTCTTAAATTAGGATTCATTGAATTACATACCGGAATGCCTAAATGCTCTTGATCCAAATTCATGAGCTTCATATCAAAATCCGAGACCCGCTCTCCATTCTTGGACTCGAACACAAAGGTCACGATGTCCGGGTTGTCTTGAGCTTTGATCGAAACAACGTCATTGCTGTTGCAGCACTTGAGGATCTTCCCCAATGACCCAAGGTTCATTCCCATTGAGAGATTTCGATCGCAACGGTATTTCTCGAACCCTTCTTGTCTTAAGTTGAGACTCACAAGAGAGACGTGGCTGGTGTCCATAGCCTGAAGTTGCATTCCAGCCTCAGAACCTTTAATCAAAGTGAAATCATTTTAATTCAATTTACAAAATTAATTAATTAACAAAAAATTGAAAAATATTACGATATTCAATTTTCAAACCAATAAGGTAAAAATATATCAGATAATATTAAAATCCCAAGCTAATCAAGTTATGTAATTTAACCATCAATTAATAATTTAAAAAGTATTTACAATCAAAAACGGCTTCTTGGAGGAGATCCTTGATAGCCTCAAGAATCTTCTTGAGAATTCCTCCTTCCACGAGTTTCGCCTCGAACATTTTCGTAAATGGGAATTAATAGAGTTAAATATGAAATAAAGATGGAGTTTGACGAGAAGCTGAAGAGCTTGATTGAGGACGAGAACGAACGTCTTTTACTTTTGATCTGACTGATCTTGAAGAGGTGAAGTGTCGAAAGAGCGGCAAGTTGTCGAGTCGTTTCACAAAGAGGAACGCGCCTTTTCCCTTTCTCGCTCATCCACACAGAAAGAAGAGAATTTCTTCCAACTCGCTATGAGGCGTATACAACACGTTCCGTCCCTATGTCCCAATTCATTTAATTCTGAAGAGGGAAAGTCATTTCCACTCAAGGTTTAATAATTGTAAAAATACCGCAATTGCAGTTAAATTCATTTATTTCTTCAACTAACCGATAGTTTGAATTCTTATAATATGGATGATTTTATAGAGAGTTTAACTATAGTGGTAAAGTTAAGTGATTGCATTTAAGTTATAGGATAAAGAGAATGACATAAATTGTTTAAAGAAGTTAATTGTGGAATGGCGGCGATGCAAATTATAACTTGTAGACAAATTAAAAATGTCAAATTTCATCGACTGAGGCCTCCGATTTTTATTTCAAGGTTTGTTAATAAAGGGTTTAAATGTGTTCAATACTCCTATTCTTATATCAATACTATTCTAATATTCGGTTTATGTTAATTGTTAGCTGTAATTAGTTAAATAATTAAATTTTCTGATTTTACAGATGTTTTTCGAGTCAAGTATTGGAGGGGGAAGTAAAAGTTTTACTTCCAAAACCCAAGCGCCCACTTACTCCTTATTTTCGATATCTTGGGGATGTACGAAAAGATGTCAAAGTTGCGAATCCATCGTCGACTTCCACTGGTATGATTTTACAAAATAACAATATTGTTAATGTTTAATTACGTAACAATTTGTTATTATTGCTGATGAATTCTGAAACGAGGGAAAGAAAAGCTCATTTAGTTTGATTTTTCACTTTGAAAGAAATTTTAAGAATCGTTGCTCAACAATGGGAGTCTTTGGACCCAGCAAAGAAAGAGTCATATACATTGGCCTATCAAGATGACATGGAGAGATTTTCAACAATATTAGACGAATACAATGATTCTTTAACTCCGAGTCAGAGAGAAGCTGAATTGTTTCTTAAAGTGGAGAAAAGTATGAAGAAAGAGCAGAAGAAAAGATTAAAAAAGATAAGCTCAGCGAAGATGCCAGCAAATGTTTTTCAAAATACAAAACCGATTTCCACCGGCTCCGTTTGTTATCAACAAGTTAAAACACAAGAAAAAGTAACTGAAGACTGGAAACCTCCAATTATTCAAGATGGTGTATCTCCATACATTCTAAAATATACAACAACCGAACCTAATGAAAAAAAATTCACTAGTCTGGCTGTTAAAAGTGTAAGTTTAATTAAAGTAGATTATGATTTAATAATGTTCATTTAGTCAAATCATACTAACTTTATTTCATTATTTTTCTTTATTTAGGAGGAAAAAGAGGATGCAATTTTATCTAAATACTTCGCCGCCTCAAAAGATGTAAAACCTATTCAAATTGTTAATAGCGAAAATGGTCAAACGTTCCATCTTGATGAAAATGCATTGTCAAAGTTGTTACTTCAAAATGACGTTAAAGATCTTCCAGTAGCCATTATTTCCATTTCTGGAGCATTTAGAAAGGGCAAATCATTTCTACTTGACTTTTTTATTCGATATCTTCGTGCGCTAGTAAGTCGAATGAATTTAAATTAATTAACATATTTAAAGTTTAACCAATAAATTCTATTAGATTTCTCCATCCTGAAAGATGATTCTTGTATATTAAAATACAAAGATTTTAAATATATTTTAGGAAGCTGGGAATGCTAATTGGATTGGAAAACCAAATGATCCGCTGGTCGGTTTCAGTTGGCGAGGTGGATCCGAACTTGACACAACTGGAATTCTCCTTTGGTCTGAAATATTTAAAATTAAAAAATCTTCTGGTCAAGAAATTGCGGTTCTTTTAATGGACACGCAGGTACTTTGATTTGATGTATAAAAATATATTCAATGCTACAACAAGTTTAGTACTTTATAAACAAATATTGAAAATGTTTCCAGGGCGCATTTGATTGTCAAAGCACTGTAAGGGATTGTGCGACTATTTTTGCGTTAAGCACAATGACGAGTTCTGTACAGATTTACAATTTATCTCAAAATATTCAAGAAGATGATCTTCAGCACTTGCAGGTATTAAAATATTGACTTGCATGCTAATTGTTAAAAATACTTTGTTTATAGTTTATCCTATAATGGTTTTAAGAAAAAACATACAGAGATATGTATTATATTTATTAGCTCTTCACCGAATACGGTCGTTTAGCAATGAAAGATTCTTCAGAGACTCCCTTTCAAAAGCTCTGCTTTCTGGTCAGAGATTGGAGTTATCCTTATGAAGCACCTTATGGTTTTGAAGGTGGAAAAACTCTTTTAGAAAGAAGACTAGAGGTCTTTTATAATTATTTTTTACTATATGGTTTTCAAATAGAAAATAATGAAATTAACTAATGAATCATTCATTTATAACAGGTTTCTGAAAAGCAACATAATGAATTGCAATCTCTAAGAAAGCATATTAAAGCCTGTTTCAACGAAATCAGTTGTTTCTTGATGCCTCACCCTGGTCTTAAAGCAGCCACAAATCCTTCATTTGATGGTCGAATTTCAGGTAGAAAATTGTATAATATTATTTAGATTTCTTTTAATTTATTTAATATTTATTTTTAAATTGTGTTATATGAGTATGCTTTTAGTTTGATTTCCAATCTAATTAATATTATGTAATAATTAATTTAGACATTGAACCTGAATTTTTAAAACAACTCGAAACATTAGTCCCATTTGTTCTCGCACCTGATAATCTCGTCGTGAAGAAGATTGGAGGGTTAGAGTTACGAACAAGAGATCTTCTTCATTATTTCCAAGCTTATACGGCCGTGTTCAAAGGAACTGAGTTGCCAGAGCCGAAGACAATGCTCGAAGCCACAGCCAGGGCAGATAATTTACTTGCGGCTGCTTCAGCTCGTGAACTTTATGCCACAACCATGGATGATATCTGTGGCTCGCACATGCCATACGTCTCCTCTGAGCGACTTGAAGCTGATCATGAAAGATATAAGGAAAAGGCATTGACGCTTTTCAAAGCGAGGAGGAAAATGGGAGGAGAGGAATTTGCTTCAATTTATCGGGATGCTTTGGAAAAGGTATATTCCAGTTTTGTAACAATTATTACGAGCTTTAGTTAATATTAGAAAAAGTAGAAATTCTTGTTTGGTGAATTTCAATTTGAACTATTGTGATTTTTATTTATACTCACCAATTATTTAATCCTCAAAAATGTATTTTGTTTTATAGGAAATCGGGGATCTTTACTTAAACTTTAGAGGCCAGAATGACAATAAGAACATTTTTATTAGTGCAAGAACACCGGTGACGTTATTTGCTCTTGCAAATATAAGCTATATCTCTTCCGGGATATTTGGTCTCGTTGGGTTATCCACAATTTCCAATATGTTCAATTTGTCAATGGGAGTTTCACTTTCTCTTATTGGATTCCGGTGTTATACATGGTGAGTTTTCCAATCAAATAATAGTTATATTTACTATTATTTCTCATTTTGTACTTTCCAATTTTCTATTACCTTTTGTTATATAAATCTAAATGAACATTTTATTGATTTTAGGTATACTGGTAAATACATCAGATTTTCCAAACAAATTGATCAGTTTTCAACACTAATATGGATGCATGTAAGGTTTAAATTAAAATGTGATTGTAATTATACTTTTTTGTTATAAGCATTAAATCTGATTTTACTTTTTAAAGATTTTCAAACCAGCCTATTCGAAGTTGCTGATCAAAGGAGTTGAAAAAGTGACTAATATTCGGAAAAAGTCTAATTAATTAAACTTTAACAACCGTAATGACGCTTATCGTAATATTTAATGATGTCGAATAAATGTAACTTTATGTGATTTAAAATGTTAATGAAATTATTTAAAATAAAATTAGAATTTGTAATTATTTCCTACCAATGATTTTCATATGGATCATGAAACCATTAACTAATCCCACATTTTTCATTGTGCATTCAAATATTAATTTTAATTGTCAACTTACAATTAATGCAAGATGCCATTATTGTGATCTAAAAATTGCAATGCAAATATAATAAATTAAAATAGTAAAGGTATACATATGGGATTATTTATTTACAATACATATACTATATTTTATGATTTAAGAGCCGACAAGGAAAAAAATAATTTCGAAATGCTGACTTGAATTTACAAACTATGAATGAAGAAATTGAACAGATGGTTTTTAACGTTTAATAATTATTCATTGTAAACTTGACTGTCTTTCCAGTCAATTAGATAATTTGAACAGCGCTAAACGACTCATGGACTATAAATATTAGTTAGGAAGAAATTAAATTCTTGCAGGGAATATCCCTTTTTCAATTTGATCTTCCCATTTCTCGACCCATGCATTTGGACACATAGATGTGTACACTTTCTTGAAGTACATGCAAGGAGCGTGATCTTCTCCGTGTATTTTAATGCAACGCTTGAAATCGAGAAAGCCAGTGAAGCAATGCCTATAAGAAAATAATTAATTCAATTAAATACTCCATACCAAACATACCCGCATTTCCTTGTATATTTAAAATGATAGTGATTCTTTCTAGAACTTAAAAATACTTACTTCGTCTGATTTTGATTCGGGAATCTTGGATCAAAAGGAGCCGTCTCTAGTTTAAACTCTTCCTTACCGCCCATCTTAATTGCACCTGTCATTTTTCCAAGTTCTAAATTAGTGAAATAAGTATTTGGGAAAACAATTATTAACAGAATTTTGCAAACAACTGAAGAACTTGGGACAGAGAAATGCAGAACAGATAGTCCTAATTAAGATTACATTCTAAAAGCGAACAGACCGACTATCTATTTATTATGAAAACTATTAAAATAAATAAATATGCAAAGTTTAATAGACAATGTTGACGCTTACCTATCAATCAATTAACCTCGGTTATCAAGCAAAAATGGGCCAATTGCGATATTATTTCACAAAATTTACAAGATGGACTACAAAAGTTGATTTTTCAGCGGTAGACTGCAAGACTGCCGAAGATTACATCTCTTTCGATAGCTATTGCTTGAATGATTCTCCTTTAACCCCCAACAGAAGTCCTAAACACTCAACACTCAACTGCTTTAGTTCTTCAACCTTAAATGCCAATTTGTTAATATTGTACAGAATGTTCCATAATATATAATTTGTATAAAATGTCAATCCTTATGAATTGAACTCAATTGAATTATCTACTAAACATTTAGTAGTATTTAGATGCAAAAATTTTTAAGTACGAATGAATTTTAAATACAATTTTTATTTTCCATATTTTGTTAATTCGCTTCAAATTAGAGTTTAATATATTACATTATAATTGTAATTTTATACATAATTTTATTGTTAACAGAAAGTGAAATTATAAAGTTTAAAGTATAAAGTTAGAATATAAATAAAAATATATTATTATTATATACCATACTTACGATCAAAAATGCAAATATTTATCTTAAATTAATATTTTACTTACTTTAAGGATTAATTAATAAGTCGACGATCATTGATGAAATCTTTATACAAATTATTTAAATTTTAAAACCGAAATGAATATAATTTAACACTTAAGCGACTCTTTTCTTTGTCAATATTTTCTGTTTTCTAGAAATTTTGCCCTTTTTAGTTTTCTTTAAGCTATTCCTTGTTATCTTTTTCTTACCCTTCTTCGGTTTCAGCCCAGGGAAAGTAGTCAAACCTGATTTGCCTTCTAAACCAGTAAAGTCGCCAATTTTCTTCTTTTCATTTAAATTACCGCTATCCTTTTTAACCATTTTAACTCTCTTTTTCTTATTTTCATTAGTAGATTCTTCTTTCTCTGCTAATTTCCGCTTCAACATTTCACGACTTTTTTCTTCTCGCTTTAATTTGGCCTTCAGTGCAGCGCGATTCTCCAGAGAAAATTCAACAATTGGTCTCTAATAAAGCAAAGAGCGTAAAAGTTCATAAATTAATTTAAAAAATATAAATATATATTATTGGTTAAATACAAACTCACGGTGTTGGCATTAAATATTGAAGGATTATTATTGAGCAAACGAAGGGATTCCAGAGCATGGTCATGTTCAGTAAATGAGACAAATCCAAATCCCTTTGATTTTCCAAGTCCATTTAATCCAGTGTCGCTCAGGTCTCTCATCACTTTAGCCTACATTAAATCAAGCAATTAGGTATTTATATTGTTAGATTTTTTACTTTTTTAGCACAACATTCATTTAAATAAATGAACCAAACCTCAGTGATTTTTCCTTTTGGACAATGCTTCTTAAAAAGGTTGCGGAGTTTCTTATCATCATAATGATCAGGTAAATTATGAACACAAAGTCTTGTCTTTGAGAAGAAAGTGTTCAAGTTTTTAATCATTTGCTTCTTTGAGCGATTGATGAGACCGCGCTTGGTCATGTCAGAAGCAGAGACGCCTTCAGCTGCTCCACTTCCAGGGCGAATAACTAAAGCCAAGTTTTTAATTAATTAATTTTTAAATTAGTAACTTAAACATGCGACTTTAGAAAATATATATCTTACATCCTTCTCTTGACAAATACAAATTCCGATTATCCTTCGCCTCTTTCTTGTTGGTTTCTTGAACTCGGTCATTCAGATTATCTTTAGATAAAGCCATCGTGATGATAATTTCCCTCCGTCCAAATGTGAATTCTGAAGGATTGTCTCTAAAGTCCTTCATACAGGCCTCACTACTCTCGGCACTCTATTTAAATGAATACGTTGATTAAGATTTTTTAATATTTTTATTTTAAATTGGAATTGAATAAAATAAAAAGCTGTGTTGAGGTCAAAGGATAACTTTATAACTTTGTAAATATATTTGAAGTTTTAATTTTTAATATAAAAGGCTACCATGAACTTGATGAAAGCAGACCCTTTGGGATGCTCGGTAAGTTTATCTTTAACGATCAAGGCGTATTTGAGCTCTCCGAATTTAGAGAAAAATTCTTCAAGATCGCTCTCGCTGGTTTCAAATTCAAGATTTCTGATAAAAAGAGTTTTGCCTTCTGAAGCATCATTGGAAATATACTTTTTTGGAGCGTCAAACGAAGGTTTCTTTTCATCTTCGGAATCTTCTTCTGAATCATCTTCATAATCGTCATCTGAGTCTTCGTTTTTAATTTTGCCGTCTATCGAAGAGTTCAATCCACCAGACGGACTAATAAATGGTTACTTATTTTATTATGACTTTGAATAATAGTTAAGCAATGAAATTCTAATGATCATAAATATGTTTAAACTGAAATTTTCCCTTACTAATCGTCATCACTTTCTTGCTTGATTTCTGATGGATCCAATAACTCGACTTTTTTCTCATCTTTGTCTTCGTCTTTAATTTCAGTATTTTCCGAAATATCAATTTGAGCAATTTCACCATTTTCTTCTTTCTCCGAATTCAAAGATTGAAATTTTGCTTTCGGTATAGCCCAATCAATTGCAATGGGACGTTCTGCAAATTCATTTAACAATCAATAATTAGCTATAGTCAAATTATTTAGCAGCTAAAAAAGCTTTTATATTATTTTTAATTAATTTATATAAGTTATAAAACAATTACTCATGAACGGCTTCAAACTCAATTCTTTCAGAGCAACAATTGCTTCTTGCACAGTTTCATATTGAATGAATGCACAGCCAACAAGCTTTCCATTTGGTTTCTTTAAAATGTTCAATTCTTTGATTTTTCCAAACTTTTCGAAATGTTTCCTCAATTTCTCTTCAGTAGCCTAAAATAAAAAATATAACATTCATTTTAATTCATTCAGGGCAATTCATATTAAAAAAATATTATATTGATATTTGCAATCTTAAATTAAGGTCGATTAAAAATTGACTTATTGATACAGAATAAATTATATAGTTAAACAGACAAGTAGATAATCAAAATCATAGATTATATTTTTTCTTGTCATTAAGGTCAGAGAGGATTTACCTGAAATGATAAATTTCTAATGACCAATCTCGCTTTTTTATTTATTGGCTTAGCACGAGGTTCTCTATTAGGATTCCTTGATGCATTTGATTCATTATTGATGGGAAATCTTGGCTTTTGATAGAAGTTGGGTTGATAAGATGGTTCGCGATTTTGCTCGGATCTCGTTCTCGCAAACTTCATGTGAAGCTTGTTGTTTCCAATTCGATGATCCTCAAGCGAGTCGAGAGCTTTCACAGCATCATCAGGAGAGGCATAGGTCACGTATGCCACTTTACTCTGATCATTCCTTTTTTCTGTACAAAGAAGGAACGGCGAGAAATAGAATGTCAATTAATTAAATTATATTTATCCTTATCAATAAAATGTGAAAGGATATATCATAGATAGAATTTCAAAACTCTTTAGATGAGTGTCTATAAATCAGTTATCAATTACCAAATCCAATTACCTGATTGTGGATACTGAATATAAACTCTTTTAATGCGACCAATATCACCGAAAATACTTTCAATTTCCATTTTTGTAACTTCTTTCGGTACATTTCCAACAAACAATGTTCGAGGTCTATCATCATCAACATTTTCAACTTGCATTCCTTCGCCCATTGTCAAATTTCAACCCTCGCTGTAAATCGACCTTTGTAAAGATTAAAACCTTTGACTCAACAGTCAAAATTGTTCATTTAAAGAAATTGTTTAATTTAAAACTAATAAATTAAATACAACAGGACAGAGCCACAGCCAGTGCCACAGGCAAAGCAAATCTAAAAAGTACATGTGCTCTATTCCCGCAAGTTGGATTTAAACTGGTCTTGCTTTAAACTCGTGAATTCTGATTAAAAAAGGATATTTGTCCATTTGTGGATTGTGATTTTCTAATTGTAATTACCTGTTTTACTGCTTTAGTAATCTGAAATTACACAATTAAAAAACGTTGCATCGAATTTCGAAAGAGTAATAATTTTCAGCTACATGATAAAACACCATCCGGCTGTTCAATATTAAGAACACAATCGAATCTCTTTGAATTCTGCCATAAAAGTAATAAAAATTAATTTTTTTTCCTGTAGGTATATCATCCCTTGTGATTACTTAAACTAAGTCAATTAGGCTATTAAAAAAACTTTGAACTTGGTTAATAAAATTTATTAAATTTTGTTTCAGATAACGCATTCGCAATGTTAAAATTATTGCACAAATCATTGAACTTGCATGCGGAAACGAGAATATGCTTCAAATTGAATCCAACAAGGCTCGAACATTTTCAAGGAGTTCCTTATTCATCTCAAGTAACTTCCGATAGCTTAGAAGAACAACAACAATTAAAACCTGACCTTCAATTGACATCGGAACCCCTTAAAGTTGCGGAAAAAGAAAAGGCATCAATAGCATCAAATGCAGCCAAATTAGAAGCCTCATTGAGACAACCAGACAAACTCTTCAAAAAGATCGAGCTCGAGGTGATCAGCTATGAATTAGCCATATTAGACAGCTATCAATGGTTCGTCCTCACAGCCGCGACACATCTGGGGATCAAAGTGGAGAAAGTTTGGTCGCCTCCGCGGTTCAACCGGCATCTTTGGAATCTCCTAAAGTCCGTTCACGTCCACAAGAAGCATCAATACCATTACGAAGTAAGGAACTATCATCGATTCATATCTCTGAGGAACATGACCGGATCAACGACAGACACGTTCCTGGAGTACATTGAAAGAAATCTGCCTGAAGGGATTGGGCTCAAAGTGACTAAAGTGGAAGCTCAACCTCTGCCCCGACATTTAAAGGAACGACCATCATAGCTAGTAAAGTCTTAAATATTTAAATAGGTAATTTAATAGTAGTTTTTGTTAATTTAAGATATTCTGTTCATATTTACAATTATAAGATCAAATCCTATCAAATATAGTCATTTTTATAAAATGTAACTTATTATTTATGGTTAGTAATATGAAATAAGTATGCTTATACATAATATAAATAACATTTTAAAATTTAATTTAAAAATGTGAATGAAATGTATGAATTTTCATGA
Organism: Neelides sp. FZ-2019; assembly: GCA_009869795.1. Classification (NCBI taxonomy): domain Eukaryota; kingdom Metazoa; phylum Arthropoda; class Collembola; order Neelipleona; family Neelidae; genus Neelides; species Neelides sp. FZ-2019. The sequence goes on along the minus strand of VJMY01000517.1, from coordinate 4,441 downwards.
ATTTTGTTTGGTTTAGAATTTTTAGATAAAATAAAAAATGGAGATTTTGTTAAATTCCGTTATGACTATTCTTATTTCCTCTCATAAAATTAAATAATAGAAATAAAGTAAGATCAGAATATTTTTCAATATTTCTCATGTTCAGTTTCACAATGAAGCGATTATTCGTCATAAGTCTCATAAATGTCAATTTATAAGTCACCAGAAGTCATCAGTAATCAAATTCATTGACAATGACGTTATAGTTTTTGGTATTGAAAACTTAAAATTAGTAGTTAGATATACTCCAATTTAGATATCTTATGAAAATAAGAATTAGGGATGTGTGTTCATAATATTGTCCTTTGAAATGTTTTCAAACTACTATTATATATCACTTTGAGTTGTTCAGCTGTATTAGGTAGATGATTCGTCATTGGACTTGAACTTGAGAGAAAACAACAAGTTTACGATTGTCTTTGATATTGAAGGGGCCAAGTGTAGTGGAAATATTACGAAAGTCTTTCTTTCCTCCCATCCGCTCCTCATATAAAAGAGAATCTCATCTTCTGCTCTCCAGTTTCATAAATCTCACATAAATACTCAAATGATCTTTGACTTTCAACATCATTGACTCATTAATTAAAATGATCTTATTCCCAATCATTCTAAGTTTACTGGCTGCGTTCAACATTCATTTATGTAAGATCTTTTCGTAATTTTTTACGCTTTCAAAAATAATTTCGCATCAATTATAAAAAATTAAGTTTTTAGCATTATTAGCACCTTTCTGCAATATGAATAAACTATTTTAATAAAACTCTTTAAATCAATCTATCTAATTATTAGATTTAAAGAGTTTTATTAAAATAGTTTATTCAAATTGTTCGCGTTATGAAATTATTTCTTTTGGTCTGTAATTTAGCAAATGGTGAAGTGCTCGGAGGAACGTCATTTCAATGCATTGAAGGGAACGACGCGTCAAATGAATATTGCTCCAGCTACTGCACCACCGTTACGAGCAATTTGGTCTCTGGTAAATGTGGAAAGGATCTCAATTCTTGCATTTGTTTAACTGCGGACAATAAATCAATCATGGGTAATAATAGTAATTTGACTAATTTGTAATGTCTATTTAAATTTTAGCTCAGGAACTCTAAAACATATAATTGCTGCTTGTGTCATCTGTAATATTTGATAAATAAAATGTTAACAATTTGATCTTTAAATTTAAAAGTGAGAGTCGTTGAGAGCAAAGAACCGATTCCAGTGTGGAAAGTTCTTCCTCAACAGAGTAAACCTCCATCAGACTTTAGACATAAATTTCCTGAACCCAATGAGCCCCAACAAGTGAGTCCTCAGCTTCTCATGTGTGATGGAACAACTGAAGCCTCCAAAGTTTGCAACTCATTCTGTCACGGAGTTAGCGCTCAATATGGAATTTGCAATACTTCAAATTATCAATGCGTTTGTTACGGAGTTCCTCTGGCTGTAGTCCAAGATCGTAAGCATCAAACTTGAAAATAATATTTCCTTATTAAATACTCATAAAGAAATTTTTAATTGGATTAACCTTATTAGTTTTTCCATATCTATATCAAATAAAATTTAATATTATATTTTGATCTTTTTATTTATTCTTAAAGACTTTTTACTATCAAATTTTCTGTGAACTAATTGTAAATAAACCTATTCCTTTAGAACCAATTCCTGCCGTTTTCAATCCATATCAATATCCACCAGAAGGCCATCAGGACCAACCCATTCCTCTGCCAGAACCACAACACATTCCAACTTCATCCACCCCAATCCCATTTAAAAACGAGCCCTTGGAAGTCCCAGCAGAAGAAGAAAAGCCCGCTTATCAGCTTCTGAAGCCTCAAATCAAAGAACCTTTGAACTTGAATATCTTCAAACAAGGAATCGTCGAGAATGAGTCTTTGACTCGAGGTCAATTTCACGACCACCAACAGCAAATCCTTCAACAACAACAAAGGCCCTCCTTCTCATTCAATCAACATCTACCCCAATCTTCATTTAACCCCAACATTCGACAAAATTACCAACCTTATTATGCCCAGCAATTTATGTTTCCTTACCAGGGACTCCCATTGACCTTTCAACAACACCCTGGCCAAGCGAGTGTTCCCCAAGAAGGCCAGAAAGAAGAGAATCCTTCCTCATTAGACGCTTCTTCTCATCCGATTCCGCCGCCTTTTCCTTTTCCATTCAAAACTCCGTTTTACCAACAAGCTTTCCCAATTCAAACTCACCCGGTCATCAATTCCAATGGGCCAACGGTTCTCCAGCCAGTTCTGCCAACAAAAGCGAGCCAAGAAAAACCGAATGAAGAGGAGGATGAAAAAGAGGAAGTGAGAGACAAGAGACAAAGGAGATCAATGAGGTCGCCGAATCCGCAAACTCCTTACTGCACTCCAATGAGCTGCGCTATGGAATGTGACAATCGAGGATTTATTGGATGTTCGAGTGATTGCAGGGACATTGGGTGCTATTGCTCCTGTTTACCTGGTATGGGCCAAAATCCAACTTTGAATAATATCCCGTTTCAGATGGTTGATGAGAATGCAGAGATTTATGATCCCGGCGTGAGACCGCCGTTGTCACCACCAGCTCGTCCTCAACATATCCCATTGTCAAATTTCATGTACCAGCGTTAGCAATAATGAAAGTGGCCGTTTGACTTTTTCAATAATTAATCAAATAATATACATTTATCATATAACCATTTGGTAATAGTTTTGAAGTAGTTTTGATATCTTAAAAATGAAAAGATGTCTTTTTTTACATTACCTCAGTTTTATTTACTTTATTAGTCTTGAATGTTGATAATTAGACACGAAATTATCAAAATACGAATCGAATTTTAGTAATATTAGTTTTAACATTATATTACAACATGGCGAATACGATATTATTACAGATATTAATAAAATAACGCTTAATTACTTATTATATGCCATAGAGCATCTCGTATGTATATCATAAAGTCGATCTTATGTAAATCCTTCGGAAAACATGATCCGCCCAGCAGCTGCCAACATGTTACATTTTAAATAAATAATATTAGTATTGTTCTTGTAGAATAATCATAAGAAATTCAAGGCACAACAGTGTTGATGTTGACCCAACATTGTCATACTGCTCAATCTTAAGATATATGTGAGTTCTGTGGATTTAACATCAAATATTTACTAACATGAATGATAATGATAAACATATAAACTATTTCAGTTCACACGTGAAATAATCGTGAAATATTAAACTTAATTGTTATTTAACTTATATTCGAAGCCTTGTGATTCTTATCATTCAACATTAATTACAGTAAAATAATAAGGATTCATGAAAAATTATTGGGGTTGATTTCTCTCAATTCCATATGCACGAGCATCCAACTAATTTGTAAGTAGACTTTCCTTTCGCAATGCTAAACTTATAAGATAAGTCGTTATTGAATATAATATTGATAAGCTTCATTGTATTTAAAACGTACTTGAATAACAATCAGAATAACGACAAAGACATCAACAGCATTGAATAATAGCTAAATATAAATTAATTGGTCAAGTTGTTAGTAATTAGTGTTATTGAGTTTCAACATTTTGGAGAGTGTGGATCTTTCATTCGCCTGGAGGCTCATCTTGAGTCAGCTCTTCTACGTACGTTGCTGGGAAGATTCCAATGACTATTGGAAAAGAAAGAAACCCAACATTTAATTACTCATCCTAATTAGACACTCAAAATTGCATCTTTCATTGGAGGATCCAATTAATATTTTAATTAAAAATCTTTCGTACCTCCATTAGCTTCTCCTAACCACCATCCATCATCTTGCTTATCATGAATGTTGATTTCGTCTCCAGTCCTTATAGTGAGTTCATCGAACATGTTGGCCTCGTAGTCGTAAATGGCCTTACACTTCCCGATCGAAGGCACCGAAATGAGATTGCTGACTCCTTTGGTCGCTGGTGGCAGCGGCTCTTCGTCGAAAACCTCAATGTTCTCGCTGCTCCCTTCACTCGAGAACTCATCTATTCAAAATAATGGCATTTCAATTATACAAAGCATAACATCAATACCGCTTAAACTAAATAAATAAATATTTAGTGTCATTCCATGCGCCGCTATACCATAGTGTTAAAGCGGAAAGTCTCACTACTCCCCATTTTCTATCCCCCTCAGGGCTATTTCCCGTCCAGTGTTGTTGCCTCTCAACATTACTGGATTCATATATCATAAATTCATATATTCGTTCAACATTCATAATTTTATATCTCTGGAACCTGAAAATAAAAATGACAGCCCTTAAGGCAATTTACTAATTGTTCATACGCTTAGTTTGCTGTACGAGTTGGATCCCCGGATATTATGGAAAATGTGTAATTTTTCAAGCTCTATAACATGGAATCTTGATTTGGATCCAATTCGTACAGCATTTTTT
>VJMY01000516.1:0-53105 GCA_009869795.1 Neelides sp. FZ-2019 | reverse complement strand
GCAAGACATTTGTATAAATTTACATATAATGAAATTATTCGAGGAATTGATTGAATTTTCTCCCCTTTCTAAATTCTTAGAATTGGGCGAGGAGAACAAAATGATCCTTTCGAACTTCCAAGAATTTTCAAGTTCTATTTGTCATCTTCAATTCAAACGAGAATGAAATGACATGTCAGAATGAGAAAATTAAATTCATTCAATAAACAAACCAATAATATCTGAATTTCCAATTATTCAGCTCTTTTTCTCAATTGTGCTCACTATTCAGACTTTCATTTTCTATGATGCTCTATTATATTGTGACGTTGGCATAAGTTTACAATATATATAAGAAAAAGTTACTAGTATAAAGTATATGTATGTAAATATTTTAGATTTGCATTTAAATTAGGTATTTATTAATATATGAGTCTTTGAATTGTGTTAATTACAGGTTTATATTTAATATATGAACAACGATCTTTTCGCTACATGCATCGATGTATTTTTAATAATAAAATGATAAATTTTGAAATACATATATTTATTACTAACTTCTAGGATTATTTAGAAATTTTACCTCTAATTAATATTTACCTAATGATAATGATATAATGAATAAAACTACCATTAAGATGACATATCATTAGCTTTTATAGAATAACAAATTCTACCCAAAAGTGTTCTTTTTTTACACCAAATTCACAATTTAACTTTGTTTTTTATTACAATAGAATAGAAATACAAACATTTGCTAATGTTAAGATAGTTTACATTTACAAATATCGAATCGACCATTAGTGAAAATGGATATGGATGTTAGTCAAATAATTTACAAGTGAAAAGATACGTGGACGCGATCGACGTCTTCGCTCTCATCATTATTCAAATTCTCTCAATTATTTTCTTGAATATCAAGTGAAACTCTAGGGTGAAATTCAAGACGGTCAATTAAGTAGGTAAATAAAATGAGAGGAATCCTATAATGCAAGGGCGCAAGGGCTCTTTACATATTAATACTCATCAGTCTCAGCATCCCAAAGATCACATTTCAGAGGTAATGAAGTCGTTTTGGACGTCCTGTGACAATTAAAAGGAGAAATCCGAGTCAATACAAAGGAATCCGAGTCAATACGCTGTTTTTATGCTTTCATTAGCCAATTAGGAGAACTTGCCAAGAGCTTCAAAGAATAAAATATTCTATTGGATTTCACAATAGGTAATCAAATTCAAAAGAAATCAAATTTCAAATAGTATAATGACAATAATATCAAATCACTGTGCCGGGTTGCCCCTTAATGCATAATTAAATTACATACATCCATAAATACTTATTTAAATACATATAACTAAGGGCGAAGGATCGCATTTTCCGCATTATAATGCATGTCAAGATTTTGCCCCCTTCGGCCCCATGATATTTAGGATACATACGAATGACTAAATTTTAAGTCGATTAAGCTATATATGCTCTGCATAAATCCCATTAAAAATTTGATGTCTGTATTTAGTGCATTATTTTAAAATTTTTGAAAGATTTTCTTATATTTAAATGTATTTTATTACTCCGGACCTTAAAATAAATTTCATTTCAATAGTAAGAAATAAATTAAAGCATTATAAACACTCTAAACGGTATATTTTGTACTACACAATGAATATAAATGTTCAATTATTTAAGTTTCTTTTAAACAAAACCTCTAATTAATCAAATATTACCCTATGTGCTTATATAAATACAAATGCATTAAAAAAATTAAAATTATATTCGATTTGTATGAAAGTCTTTAATATTAAATGTTTTATGTGAGAAATCCATTAAATTAATATAGTGTTTACAAACTCAAATCGCCATGCGTTAATTGGGTAGTGTTTTTCGTTTATAGTCCATTTACGTTTCCCCTAATCCAATAAGGGTATATATTTAAAACGTAGATAATATAAAAACAACTTTGATTTTAAAGCTCAAAAATCTTTCAAAAATTACAGGTAGAATTTTTTGAAAAATTGTTAAATTATCATTTGTATAAATGGTAAGAATAATTAAAAATTATTATAGAGTTCTCGCCTATATAGAACTTGGTATAACTACATTCTATATGCAATACTTTGGCTATATTTTCGCATAATTTCGCATTATTACGGAAAAAAATTGCATTATTTCAGGGTAAGAAAATGCATAATTCCTTCGTCCTTACATATAACTATTGCAACTTTCAACGTAATTTGGAAAAAGTAAGCATAGTTGCATGTTTGATGTTCATCATCTGAGTGAGTTGATGAGTCGAAAGAGTGATTTGTGTGTGTGTATGATCTCGATTGACTTTTATGCATATGAATACAATTCTGACAATACATGTAATAGCAGTTTTATATTTTCCGAATATGAACATTATTCCTAGTATATTCAAATGGGAGTGTAAATGCGGGAAGTTTGGGGAGAGGAAGGGAGAGGAGATTGAGTTACACTGGTTTATTATTTCGGTTCTAAGATCCAGTTCCTACCCGGGTTTTGTGTTTCGAGCTTCCACGACAAATGGTCTCATCTCTCTCGTGGAACGCGATCCGCCTTCCTCGTCTTTCCATTTTTAGATCCTATTACAAAACAGCGATCCCCTCAGCTTGACAAGAGGAGCCTCGACGATCCGCTTCTTTAATCCAACCTCATCACGACTACAACCATCACAACACTTTTATTACCCAGGCGACCGAGTCTATTCCCATATAATTCATATATTGAGAAAAATGCTCCTTAATTCCCATACACTGAAAGGATCAAATTTATTACGGATTCCACGAGCGGATTCAATATTCTGACAAAGATCATATATCTCTTTGAGGTATTCGGATACATATTCTGAAAATGTAAATTCTTTATAATTCGAGTACGTACAAGTTCTGGTATTTGAGTAATGAAATACTTGTCCCTGTCGGCTTCAACCATCAGTATTTGTATGCCGGTATATTGGACTCCCATTGACAATGACAAAAGAAAAAATGACAGTAAATGACCATTTACATATACGTCATACATGCCAAATCAATGCAACTCATTTGAATACAAATCTATAATATCCATGAAACATGAATACAGGTACGAAAATATATCATTGCTCGATGAATTCACGTAACAAAAATAACACCAAAAAGCATAGGAACCCTTTTTTATACAGGTAAGTAGTCTTACTTTTCATTTACCAAACGCAATTTAAACATTATTATTTGTATTATTTATTAAAATTATATTACATTAAAGTTAACTATACTTGTTGCAATTATAATTTTATAAACATAATTCTTGTTATCTAGTTTAAAAGTGTAGTTGATATTATTTAATTGTATTAAAAAATGTAGAATTTTCGAAGTTGCAGAGTTAACGATAAGAGGTGAGCTATGACAAACATTCAACACGTAAGCTGATTAATTAGCTCCTAACAGAAAAGTATATCTACTTAATATGTTTTAATTTCAAATTATTAAATTATATACTATATATATACTCAGCAGCTTCTATTTGCTCATCCTACTATATAGATTCTGATCCAGTGATTAATTTTAGTTTTAATATGAAACTTTTAAAAGCATTACCTTGTTGTTGGGAGGCTCGTTTTTCACGACAAAGACGTTCCTCATCCCTTGACTCATCTTCTCATTCGAGTGATTGGCGAACCAACGCGAGGATTTCGACCAACATCGAATCTCCAATTTCCCCTTTAATAACGATAAGTGAATTGGACGTGGCGGAGGAAGCGGAAGTTTGAAAGTGGGAAGGTGGGAAGTGACTGAGGAACCCGGGTCGGTATTTCCTATTCAAAACACTTTCTCGCTCCCCTCATGCGCACGAATCAAAACCATGGAAAATCTCCTTCCACACAATCAGTTATAAGTAAATATGTAATAATTGGAGCTGGCTAATCCAAGTGCTTGATAATCTGTTCCTTATAATCTGTAAGACTTGTAGATTATGTTGAGACACATGAGTGAGTCTCAGCATGGTGATGTATGTGAGGCTGAGCGACAGGCTTTTAGATGGAAATGAGAGAATGCGAAATGCATTTTGCACACATGGAGGATGACATTCAAGTTCGAGTCGTCAGCTCGAAAGATTTGATTCCTTGATATGGGCGAAAGGCGAGACACTCCAATCCCACTTCAATTACTTTCAAATGGGCTTGAACATGTGAAAGAGAGTTGGAGCAGAATTTAATTACCCTCATAAAGACGATCCAAGTGTTGAATCGTTGAATTCATCCTTGCGACTCAGTCGGTTGGCCCAAGAAGGTCAACTCTCACGCTCCCGTCAAACCTCGTCGGCTCACAAAGGGTGTCATTTATCATTTCTAGTGAACGGTTAAACTTGACTAATTGAACATCAGTAAAGCTCAATTCTAATCAAAAAGCATGAAACGTTACTTATCGTGTACAAAAATCAAATGAATGTGATTAAGGAATTATGTAAAATAATTAATCGAGAAAACATATATACCTAATGTCTAGTATTTAGAATAGGTAAAACATTATTTATTTATATGTCGTATGTAAATATGTTTTTAGATGTGAGGTTCAAATATATTTTATGCACAATAATGAGTTAATGCGAAATAGGTAAACTCAATAAATCTATACATAATATAATCTAATTGAAGATTTTTTTAAATTGGATTTTTTATTTTTCAATCAAAAAATCTCGTAAAATTGTTTCAATGATATGTTGATGGATTTAAAAGTTATTCACTGGGCAGAATTCCTTCAGCTTTGATGGCTCGAATTAATTGAGTTTTGGCATTTCCTGCAAAATTATTCTTCAAGAACATTGGAAATCCACGTTGGTCGTTTTCTCTTTCGTTCATGGTGTAGAGTGGAGGTCGAATGATCCCAAAAACTTCATGGCCCCAGTCGCGTGCCCCCATTACATTCCTCTCAATTTCTTCAAATTCGGAAAAGGAGATCTGGAAAGGGCAAAGGTCGAATTCAAACTTTTAATTTAAATTCCATTTTATACCTTAATGCAGTAGAAGTGAAGAATGTGCTTAGTTGACTCATTTTTATGAGAGAATCTGTATTGTTCCGGAGTTGGGACAATGGAATTAATATTTGATTCTTCCACAAGTTCCCGTCTGAGTCCCTCGGCAATGACGAGCTGAGCTTCTAATCCTTTAAAATTCTCAAGCGAGTCGTCAATTTCTCCTCCAGGGAATCCAATCCTCCCATCGAATCGGAGTTGCATCTTTTAATTCAAAGCATCTTTTAATTTCATTAGTTGGCCTGTTAATTTAATTAAAAATTAAAACAGAATAACTAACCAGGATAGCAGACTTTGGGACATATCTATCAAGAACCTTGGAATTCCACTCGGCCTATTTAAAACAATTTTTAATTATTAATACTCATTAATAATATTCATTTAATTTGATACTGATAAATGGATCAGAACTTGAAAAATATTTGTTAAATTAAGCATATATACATATATATGATATATAAGTAATGATCAATGAAGAAGTACATACGAAGATCATGGCATGAACCGCATGGGTGTATCCATTCCAACTACCAAACGAGAGAGATTCCTCAAACGGAATTTCAACTTCCAAAGATTTGTTTAAATCTTCCATTATTGTGCCGGCTAAAATTTAAAAAAAATCAAATAGTCTTAAAGTATAATTATAAAAATGAAAATATTTATTAAAATATCTAATTCAAAATGATTTTACAAATGACTGCGTAATAACTACAACTCAATCTCAATACACTAAATACCTGGAGATTTAAGATTATTTGTCATTTGCCTCTCACTTGTTCACTTGTCCCACCTGTTACATTTGCTCTCAGGCACTTTACATGCGCTTTTGGCCCAATTCACTTCCTCTTTTATATTCAGAGTATTTCAGAGCCATTTCTACAATTTCTGCAGCTCATTATCTTATTCAGTTATATCAATTTATTATTCATCGTAGTGGATAAAACTCATGATTCTCTCTAGATTTTTATGTTCATCATTAAAATGTTAAATTTACATAGAACGTTAAGCTGAACGTCGTTTTTGCAACTTTTGTTAGAAATAATCATTTACGCAAATTGGTATAAACTTAAAATAAATGTCTCACTTGACGTCCGCGTCCAATTGACGTCCACAAATACGATGATTGTATATATAATTATGTCAATAATTACGAAAACCTCCAACAACGTTTGAATCATTATAGGCCTTATGCAATTGCTTCCAAAGATTATAATTGATTAAATTCCTGAGTTCGCGAGAGCTAAAAGTGTTTTTAATTGGGTGTTTTGAGCGAGATTTTTTCTTTGATTTAATGTTTTGTTCCTAAATAATGAATTTTCGATGTAAGTGGGAATTAGCGAGGGACAATTCACAGAATAAGTTCTTCGGCAACCCATCAATGTGGGTCGTCTTCTGCAACTTCCTTCCTACAATCCCACTGTGTGATTCATAAAATGAGATTATCTAACTTCATGTATAGTTCACATCAAAAGTTAAATGGGGAAAAGGTGAATGACTTGACAAATAATGAACAAATCCAAAAGCTTAATACATAATACTTTGTAAAGTATCACATTATATATTGTAATTGCATTTTAAATGTAATTAATTACCTAATTTTCTTAACATTAAACATAATATGAAATGGGTTTTTGTGTTAAGAGATAAAGACCATTTAACAAGTTACAGATATTAAACATGCATATAAAAGAATACTAAGATATTTCAAATTGTATATTTTATGATCAAATGGGATTAATTAAATACTTATGTATATAAATAAATAAATAGTAACTTTTAGAGTTATATAAATTTAGTATATAATCTTTATTTTAGCCTGGTCATGTTATCCCAAGTTTTCCTTATATACACGCAGGACAAATGTCATTTACCTATTTTAGAAATTGAGGGAAATAGGAATACTTAAACTAGCCAACTTATTATATCTTGATTATAATAATGAATAACCTAAACTAACAATATTACATAAATGTGTATAAGATATCCTTAACTCTCTGTTTGAAGGAAGTGTAATACAGGAAATTATTACAAAAAGAGTAAAATTTCAATTTTGAGTGTTGAGTGATGAGCTAATGGTTCCCATGATGAACAGGGAATTGTGAGACTCGAGAGAGCCCAGGATCCTCCCAAACAATATCAATTCACAATTGAGAGGAAACAAAAAGATGAAGAGGGAAGTGAATGAAAGGATTTGTAAATCTTCTCATCATCACTCTGATTATCTCATGGACGATTAGCTTGATTCTCTTATCTTTTGCTGATGAACATTTGCCTTCCTCAAATGACTCTTCAGACTCTCTCAAAATGATCCATATTGATAATCAGACGTGTAAATTTCGCACCACCATTCTTCCGTCTTCCTGCCCAAAAATTGCGAATTATTAGTTGGTTAGAGCTAAACTTACATATAGTTATAACTATATTAACTATAGTGAAATACAAACGAGAGGAGGGTTGAGCCTGTTGAGTTTATATCATGCCAACTCTCCTATCGTTTGTCTTTCACTGTAGGTATACCTAGTTAATTGTACTAATTTTGTTATTAGAATTAATAATTGTTTTATTTATATTATTTTATATTGAATCCAATTGTGTTTGACAAGAGGTTTAAAGGGGAATGAAATGGTCAACTTATTCTTCTCCACCCCAAATCCTTTTTTCATCCCCTCGTGGAGAAGTAGCTGAAAGTGTGTGAATGTCGTGTTCATTTCTCTTTTCCTGGGGTATTCGACCTGAGGAATCAATAGGAAAAGGCCGCTGTGTGCTCATCAGTCCCACTCTCCTCCTTCTATTATTATCATTTAGAAAGTCACACGTCCTCACGTATCATTCCTCTATCATCCTCCTCATTGTTTCAATTGATTGTTCGGCCCAAAGGAGTTTCTCACTTCCTCGTCAATCCTTCATTCAAAAGAGTCCCTTTGAGAAAAACCCATATGTAATTGGATGATTTAAAAAAATGCTCAAATTAACCCATGATGCAATTCTGCTTAGGTATACACTTTATGACAATAAAGATTTCATAAATACTGCGTTGTCACATCTTGTATGTAATACAATTACCTATGTAAAATATATAACTATTACATAAATACATACGAATATGTACAATAACAATAATCTATAATACTTCAATACATTTCACATTGCAGATTTCAATGCATTCAAATGATTTTATTGCATAAATACATAAATACTTAAATATATAGCCAAATGCTTACTACATACAGCGTGCACTTTTTTAAATGTTATTAGATTACGGAACTAACAATAAATATACGTACGTATTGGAATTTGAAATTGGAATGGAATAATACCACTTAAAAATGTATGTGTATACCGTATAAATAGTAAACATGCGAATTTTAATTTTTTAATGCGAATTCAATGGTGTGATAAAGTAGGAGTATTAATTGGTAATAATGCGCTTTATTTACCATTGTTACATTTTTTCACTTTTGTTGGACCAATTGATAAGCAATAATTTGTGCAAAGTATTTTAATGTTTTTACTCATTTTTTATTGTTATTCTTACTAAACTTTAAATAAAGTTTACAACTCTTGAATGAAAAATTAGATTGTGAGTTGAAACTATTGTGTAATTGTCCAATGCAAATCCCATTAAAGACTATGCGAACAATGTAGAGCATGAAAAAAGCCCATTAATGAGCTCAATAGAGCATAAACAAGTCAGAGAAGAGAATAATGAGGATTTATTCCCTTCTACTTCACAAATATGGAAATGTTGAATAATTGAAGGAAATGAGGCTCATTTTGTCAAGTGAATTATAAATTTTTAAGCCTATTGACTCTTCTTGTCAACCTCTGACTGACTGAGCTAATTATGATGGCTGAATAGAAATTTCTACTTTTTATCTTCAGCCCACTCATTTCCAATATCCTTCGTCTGTTCCCACAGCACCTCATTCGATCTTTTAAAGTTGGCCAACTTTTACCGATCGCTCCACCAACCCTTAGATGCATCAAACGGGGAATTGACGATAAGGAGCGTGGCATGATGGTTCATTGAACCAATTGGTGCATCGGATGTGCAATTTCAGATGTCATCAGACACCTCAATCGATGACAATAAAAAAGGACAAGACTTGAATTCGGCAAAAGATTATCTTGATTAGAAACTTCAGTCGCTTCAATTCTTTTCTTCGCTTCAATACTCGTTTAAATTTAAATTCCTCTTATTGTTAATGATCGATCGAGCCTTCCAAACTATATACATATTTTACCAGCCCAATTTTCTCAATTGTACATAAATATTAATAAATATGGAAATTTCATTGTTTCTAATTTATCAAAACTTTTTATAAATAAAAATATTTAACTGTAAAGTTTATTTGAATTTCCTTAGAATTGAATAAAAACGTTAATTGAAGTTGATTTAATTAAGCTCGAGCTTATAGTGAACCAAGACGATTGTCGTCTCTTCTATTTGTCTTATTCGGATCTGAAGTTGATTAGGACAAGTAGAGATTCATCGCTTTTGTTGTACTCATTAAACATCAAATATTTACATTATTTACTTATTTAAACGTACAAAAACCAATTGGACCATGCCTATACTAGGCAGTATTTGAAGTATTCACCTGATATGTTCTTATATGTATTTATATTTACTTTTCTTTTATGTACACGATCCGAGATTACTAAGGTGGCCATTGCTCACTTTCCCGTTCCTCTCCTTTCCTTGGTTTGCGTGCGTTAAGGGGCCACCTTAGTAATCTCGGACCGTGTATAATATTTTAATATTTAATAGTAAACGAGCGTTGTTTTCACAGGCTGCAAGGGTATGAAGATGGTTTCCAAGCTGGTAAGAAATTATAGAATGGGGAAATGGAGCTAATTGAGGACACAGAGGCTGATGGGAGGTTTAATGAAAAGGTGGTGAAGGAGGCGCACGAGACCACGACATCTCTTTATCATTCACACGTCCCTCCACCATAACACTTAACTTTCAGTTAAAAACCTTCATTCACGACCGAAATGCTCGGGCTCTCGAGGAATTAACTTTAAGGGTTGAAAAAAGGAATTCACTTAACGCATCATTTCCATATCCAGCTTCATATAATTCAAAATATCCTTTTCACTAATATCTATTAAACTGTATCTAATTAAATTAAATTGTTCTAAATACAATATATATTTAAATTAATTTAAGTTGATGTATAATATTGTAAATTAGACACATATACATAGGTACAAATATTTAGAATAAATACATCTTAAAAATATTAGTTCACTTGCATTAATATTACTTGAAAATGTGTTGCTATTGTAAATCAACATAAATTATGTTAATAATTTAGTAAAAGTACATGTGAGATTTCCTCCTTTACTAAAACTCGTGAGGGAAATAAAAAAGGAAAAAGTCTTGACTTCATCGACTCCTTCGACATTTAGCGTCAATCAAAGGTTTTGAGAAGTTGAGATGTTTACTGGAGATTTATAAGAGAATTTGTTTGTTTTTTAGGAAATTTATTGTTAATGTTAATGTAATGTTAATGTAACCAATATCCTACTTGTGTTTATTTAGTAACTTATTAAAGGTAGAACTTTTACGTACTTTTGTACAGAACAATGTATGTACTTATGTGCTTTTGCATTTAAGTAGTTTTGTAAAGGGAAGGTTTTGAAAGGGAGAACTTCCTTTGGGTAGATTTGTAATAATAGGAATTAGAAAATCTGGTCTTTGTATTCTTCTCTCATTTGATCGAATGATCCATTGAGGAAGAATTGAGGGAGCGAGCGATTTGAGATTTCCTTGAGGAAGAGACGGGAGAGTTGAAATTGGGTTTGTTCAATTCACCAGGACTCTTCTGGTGTTCTTAATGGGACAGCCCAAGTTCCATTTCATAAATGAAAGATGAAAGGAATCACAATTCACCCCATGAGTTGAAAGTCGTGAAGGAATAATAAGAGGAAACTCATCTCTTCCTTCGTCAGTCAAGGGAAATTTCAACAACTTGGCAAAAATAAATGGGATTTAACACTTACTTGGACGCTTATTGTTGAGATTGACATGAAAAAAACTCATCATGAAGTTTCATGATACTCCGCGTGGAGAAACAATTAAAGAGCGAAGACGATGAAAAAGTTTTCTTAACTTTAAATCACTCATTCAATGTAATTAAATGAGATGCATTTGAGTTAGGAGTGAATTAAATTCATATTAATGGCATACACAAAGATACATTATAAGAACATACGTACCTACATACGTTCCTATACTTCTATATTGGTATTTTATGTTCACACTCTTTTATTATTTATCTATACTTATACGTTCTTCATAAAAATGTTAGTGTATTATATGTAATATACAGGATATCGTACCAATAGAATCCTACTTATTGTACATTGTGCATCTAAATATTGTACAAGGGACTTATTTTTTTAAAGGTGACAATAATGCATATAAAATAAGTAGAATAGGTAAATAATATGTTTGTGCCTGACTAAAGATATATAGGTACTAAAAGAACGATTGTACTTTATAAATCTCTGAATGCGTTTAACTTCAGAAAAAACAGAAGAATAATTGGCAAATAGTTTAGTTATTTTAAATGTTAATTTCCTTTTAAATGGGTCACTTGAGATTTTTTCCTTCCTCATTTGACCATAACTAAAATTAAAGACCTTCCAATGACATTCAATTGGTCTAAAAAATTGGTCCAAATGAGTCTTTTTGTTATATGAGAAAGTGGGGTAAATCTTGTTTTATTGTCAATAGCGAATAAAAGAGTAAAAGTCTGGTTGTTGGGTGAAGAACACGTGGTTTTTCCTTTCATTGGGCATTTGATCGTGAGATGAGGGAGAAAGAAGAAGTCAAACAAGTCATTGGAAATCCTCACAACGTGCTTATACCCTTGTCACATAAATTCCTTTTTTCATCATAAAATGAGAAAAGACGACCAACGTATGAAAAATTTTCTTTGCCAATTTAAAAATATGTAATTTTGCACATTCAACTCGTATATAATACACGAATAGATTTCACTCATTTGATTCATATTTATTAATGTTTCATCCACACATATTACCTAACTACAAAATGTGAGAGTATACGGAAATGAAGAAATCAAAGAAAGCTTGACATCTCTGATTTAATCAATTGTTTTTCTTTAATATGAAAACAGTTTTACGCGAAAAACATTTTCCTCATATTTCTACTCTCGAACATAAGAAATGAAAAAGATAGTAAGTACACCTATTCTAATATATAAGTAAATATGAATGTATGTGAGCTATGGGCCTCCTGTTGATCTACCTGGTTTGATGAGGAGGCCTCATTGGGTTCCTCCTCCCAGCTTCCTCGACTTTCCCCTCACGAAGAGGTATTTATAATGTATGGTATGAAGTGAAGACTCCGTCGCTCTCGCTTCACTTCCATTTCACTCTTTGGCGATGGAGAAGCAGCAGAACCTCGTGAACAGTGCTTGTGATTCCATCACCACCACCGTCACTGTTAAAGACTACCAGGACTATCAGGATCCCCCACCGGTAATTTACTCAATCTCCTACAGTTTTCAATTAACAAATACACATTTCACAATTGGCAAGAAAAGATAAATTATGTGGTTTTTTAAAATTTATAATATACGCACAGAAACATGAATATTTTTTATTAATTAAATCACGTCATATTCTCAAGCTTAATAAAAAAGTGAGACTTAATGCTAATATTGACTAATTACAAGAAATTTGTTCATTCTTGTGTATTATGCTCATTTTATTCTGGCAGTCCTAAATATATATCAATGGTGACTCAATGGTGACGGTGAATTGGGGGTGAATTTAAAAGCAGCGTTTAAAGTAATTGTTGTTCAATTAATAATGGTTAGTGCAACAATAATGTTGATCATGATGAAAGTTAAGGAGTGGAATGATAGGCCTCCTCACCTTTACTCCTCTTCAACAATGACGATTAAGACCAAAAGTGGAGCAAAGGGACAGTTAGAGAGTTTCATTCAGAAGGGGAAATGTTCAGTGTCGTTCATTTATAGGAATTCTCACGGACAAAACCAACCGTTGCGTTGGTTACAAGCATTCATGTTAGAAATTTACTTACTTCTAGATTTTAAATATTTTATTAGCTACATATTTACAAGTCTTTATAATGATTTTATATGTGATATAATTATATTAATTATACACAGGTAATTTAAATTTATGCTTTTTACCACAAGCTGCGTTATTTGAAGATTCAAACTTCTTATTAAATTATGGCTAATCAAAAAATATGCATAAGCTATACATATATTATAATATTAGTCAAAACTTTCATTTTTATTAAGAATGAATTGTGTTTGATATAATTGTTGAGTCTTTGTACGATTGTGATTGCTGAGATTTGATTCAAGTATCATCTTCCACCAACGGATCAAGAGGGAATATTCGAGACGGATCATTTCTCATAAACACGAAAAGATGAGTTGGAGGTCAGAGGTCAAGTCCTAATTATTTCAAATTCGAAGCGGGTGATTGAGTCACCTCAACTTTCTCATTCCCATTGAAACTCCGTGGGATGAAATGGATCAATTGGGGATTGAGGATTATGAACGGTGTGGGGAAGAAAGGATTCTCTTCGCTCACGCTTCATTCCCCCAACACGAGATTTTCTCCTCTTCTGCCTTGAACACTACGGTGGATTTGACCAATTGAGGGAATCTCGACTCTCTCGCTTCTCCTTTTGATGAAAAGTGAGGGTGTTTGGGGCTTTGAGAGAAGAGGTTAAACGCACGATATGGTGGAGGAACAATGAGAGTTCATCTCTCCTCCTCCACGCTCACTTGCCCCTAAAGACAACAATGAGAGACCGAGCGTTGGCACAGATCACCCCCATCTTTCAAGTCCAATACCATTGGAGACCATGGAGCCTTTTCAAGTTTCCAAACATCTTTCTTCACCTCGTGCTAATGAAATTTGATTAGAACAAACAATACAAGTGTGATTCTTTTTTACACTCACCAAAATACATAAATAGATTACAATGACAAGGATTCAAACTTATGGAATAGATTCAAATCATAAACACACCAAATAGTGTATCTGTGTTGTAGCTTAAATGCATTTTTCAGGTGCATTTATCAAAAAATGTTGAATATATAAAAAAATATGGCAAGCAAACTTACCTTGATGCATTAAGTATAAAACGTGAAAATGCCTTTGCATTTAAATTCACCAAACTAATTTAAAACTACCGGTTTAACTTATACAAAGTTTCAATTGAGTTTTTCTTTCTTGTGCTCACAATTATGTCAATTATTTCCATTGTAATGTTAAATATTATAAATGCATAAATTTACTCAGACACTTACATGCAATTCTGCATTTTTTCCGAATATTTAAAATGAATACAAAGAAAATGTCTCAGAGTTTTTCCCACGCCAATCGCATTGGAATTGGAATTAAATTCCAAATCCTCCAAGTTCCATTGCACTGCATTGACCCAATTTACCAGGGGTTTTCTTTCATACTGTATTTATTTAGATTCCACCTGTAAGGAAACGAGTTCCCCATTATTCATTCAATGTAAACAATACACCGATACACGTACTCACGTACATCTAATAAATAATTATAATTGTTATAATGCCTAATCATACATTCACAAAAATACTTTAACGTGCATCTTACCATGCACGTAAGACATCCAAAGGTTACTCGATTAATGTATTTACTAATATTTATATATTTTTTACTCAAGTAGCTGGTACTTAAAGCTTTTTTAAACGGAAAATTTTGTGAACGAAGAATAAATTTTGCTAATTTTTTCACCAGTTCCTTCTCATTGATCATTCTGTTGGTGGAAGTTGAAAAAAGATTTTTTTCCCTTGTGTGTCTTGAAAAATTCTTCCTCACTTCACTCAAAGTGGCAAAAAAGAAGAATTGCCTCCAATTAATATAAGAATGTACATTACCTATGAATTACTTATAAACGTACTTACAAATATAAGAATCCCATTTAACACATACATCCCATACGTATGAAAGGATGCACAGAATGCACACAATA
Source organism: Neelides sp. FZ-2019 (assembly GCA_009869795.1). Classification (NCBI taxonomy): domain Eukaryota; kingdom Metazoa; phylum Arthropoda; class Collembola; order Neelipleona; family Neelidae; genus Neelides; species Neelides sp. FZ-2019. The sequence goes on along the minus strand of VJMY01000516.1, from coordinate 38,070 downwards.
TATATATACTTATATATTTAGGTATATATGTACCATTATAGGCATAGGTAGCAATATACTTGATTCTTGTCCAGATAATTAGTCTTTAAGATGAGGAATAACTTGGAGGTTTAGCCATGTCGTAATTCGAAGAATAGTTTGATATTTATTATCCCTTGTGCATAGGAATAGGAATAGGAATCATGACTCGTCTAAAAAGACTCTTTGAAAGTCCCATTGCATGCGTCTAATTCTTCCTTTCCAACTTTACAGTTTCAAAATCCGAGTTTTCATGGCTATTGAACAGATTCATTTTGAGTCCCTAGACTCATCGCTCCTTCTTACTTAAATCTTCACTTCACTTCTTCGCCGGAGTGAAGAGCTTTCATTTTCAATTCATCCAAAGGGGCTTTTGTGGTTTGGGGATTCTCATAATAGGCTGGGATATAAAACCAACTACTACCTACATAGTTTTAAATGCTCATTCCCATTTGGTCTCTTTGAACGGGGCGTCCTCAAAAGCTCAACATGCTCTCAACACCCTCGTGAGATCTTGGCTAAGAGGGAAAGTGGGGTCTTTTTTTAATTGTCCGCTTTGAGAGTTGAAAAGGAAAAGATTTGCATAAATTGACCAACTGCAGAGTCAATCAAGGAGGAACCGCTAACTATTATTTCTATTTGACAAGGATCTCTTGAAGCTCAATGGCTCAAAGACCTCTTGAGCTAATTGAAATCTTTTTTCATTCTTCATCCCTCATTCGTTTTTATTACCCAAAACACCTTTCTTGCGTTTTATGGGAATGTACACGTGAAAAGGGAAATGCCTTGTTTGGTGCAAAAGGTAAAAGATATTATTCTTGAATTAAGATTCGACGGAACATGATGTTCGAACGTAAACTTAATTATACACTAGGATTATATATGGTAAATAGGTAAGCTTTAGTAATTAGCTTTATGCTTTACTAAAAGTAAGTCAGACAATGAGCATTTAACAGAACTAGTAAATATATGAGCAAGTTCTCAAAGGAATTCCGGAATTTAAAAGCTATTCATAAGGAGTATATTCACTAATAGTAAGTAGAGAAGATTTAAATTTTTATAAATGAGATGTTGAGTCTCAGAGGAAATGAATGTTTTAGAAGGGCCAAAGAAAGTGAAACTTATTATTTAAATCTCTTGTGAGCTCGAGGATCCATGATGAGTGAGAGCGTCATTAATAATTACTAATTGACTTTTACAAAAACTTAATTACAATTTCAGGCTTATCGCAATGCGGGGAACAAAACGACTCCAATGGTCCAAGTTACCAAGATCGTCGCCGTTGCTGCCGTGGCCATTGCTGCTATGTTATCTTTCGCTCTCGTCTTTTCAGCATGGATCCATTCCACAAATGCAGTGTGTCAACCTCAGCAATCCCCGGTAATTAAATCAGTATTTTCAATTCAAGAAACATTTGAATATAGATATATAAATTAATCACTATCCACTTTATTTAGTCTAGTGCTACTTATATTTAACAGTAGATAAAAATCGCTTGTTTCTAATTTGCTAACTATGTTTGTAAAAAAGAATGAAAATGAAAAGTCAAGGACCTTTAGTTTAATAGACGATTTTTTCCCGTCAGTCGTAGTTTAAAAAAATTAAAGTGAAAGGAGTTGAAATCGTTGACTTAACAAATTTTATTTGTTTATAATCTAGACATACCTAATCATCAGTTTGATCTTCAAAATATTTTTTATTTCAGCATTATCTTACGTTTTAACTGTATCTTTATTAAAAATGCATTATATATATATGAGGTATAAAATATTTTTTTTTGTACATAAATTATAATGCTTGCAGGAGTATTGTAGTAAAGTTTTAACTTGAAATAATGTTTTATGAACAATATACCTTCTTATAAATAAAAGCAATAAAAGGATAATTACATTAAAATACTAGCTTTATGTCTATATTATCAGTAGTATTATCACAAGTAATAAATCTTTGGCATGGTTGCAAAATATATATGATTTACGAACAATCCAAATGTATTAAGATGCTCTCGAAGGACAATTTAATAATTTGCCTTTTATTATCTTCAAGATTGAGTCAATGTCAATTTCTCATTTTGTTCAATAACTTTCAATTCACTTTCACGTCTTTTACAAAAGTAGGATTGCGGCAAATAAGTCAAAGGCATTTATAAATATTTTTATTGCTTTGCGAAGAGTCGATGTGTGAGAAGGAAAAGTGTAAAAAATTAAGATCTGATAATTTACACAAAAGTGATTTTCATCATTGTTTGTTTGAAAGGCGGGCGAGCGGTTGATTCACCCAGAGCATCTTCGCTCAAATGATTTGGAAGGAGCAGAAACCGGAGGAGCCGCTAAGAAAACGGCGCCCAAAGACTCGGCTGAAGAGGATTCTGGACGAGAGAGCGGAGAAGACGGCGGACTCACCATGCTCAAACTCCCTCTCGAACTCAATTTGCAAGAAGTGAGTTAATGGCCAATATTTAGGATATTTGCATCCTGCCAAAATCCCTTTTTCTACTCAACTAAATAGTCTAATTTAAACAGACAAATCCAGGTATTTCCTAATAACTAACTAAAAATGAAATCCAAATGAGCCAAGACGTTAAGTAGCATTGCGAATCATTTTCATTCCTAATTCTCATCTTTTTGAATGAGTGACGGAGTCAGAAATTGAATTTGAACCTTCTTCGCCATTGCGGGCAGATTCCTTGACTTCACAATAAGTAGAATAGAGTCGAAGGAGATGGTTTTCACCTGGCTATGTAGCAAGCTATTTTATAATAGCTATTTGTACCAGTGTCTCCTTCCTCCACTCCGCCGTTCCACCTCACTCCTTTTCAACTTTCACAAAACCATTATTGCTCATCAAGCTCATCATGGATTGAGGAGCAAATGGGGTAAAAGGAATTATTTTTGACTTCCAGCCTTAAAAATCCCAAAACTCCTCGAATTTCATCTTCATGCTTCAAATCCCTCTTGTACTTTAATGTTCTTTTTATTAAATACCTACATATTGACCTACCTTTTAATAGACCTTTTAATATAATGGTTTTTCTTTTCATACTCAGCCGCACCAATTCATTTTCATAGTGGACTAATACTAATGAGTCCATCTCAATAGGATCCCTTCCCTTCTCATCTCTTCTCTTAAGCAAGTCAAAAATATTTACTTTAACTACGTTATTCTATTCAAGAACTATTCATGAATACTATAGGAACATACGCTGTTTAATCGTAAGTGAATGCAATACGTGCTCATTGAATATATCAACATCAACACTGAAAGAATTCTGTCCATTCTAAAGAAATATTATTTACTATTTACATTACTGCACCATTAATACAAAGTAGACTCATAATAAAAAATAACAATTGAGCTTATAGTTAATTTACATTATGGCATCTTCCTTCATGAAACTATTTATCAAGATGATTGGCATCCCTTTTTTTCTAAAGTGAAATTTATATATAATGTCCCTTATTTTGAATCAAGAGAGCTCCTCCCTTGAAAATCCGCTATGGGAACAAACGTGAGAATTGACAAAACGTGCGAGTATGTTTTGCTATAGGAAAAATACAAATCGCTATATTTAGGTTAGGGAAGGTTTGGTTTAGCAGAATGCCCCTTCCCTATTCCTACCGTGTTTCTTCACACGTTTAGTTGTATTCCCACGTTTGCTCCTACACCGCCCAGTCTCATCTCAATTCAACCCCACTTGGCGCTAATATCAAATAATTAGAGTGGGAAATAAACGATGAAATAAAAAAATAAGACCACGAATTTTCTAGTGAAGAAAAATAGACACTGAGGAGAATTGATGTGCTTGGGCATTATAAAACAGTAACTAAATAAACATGTTTAAAAGCTGTATTTTATGTTTACGCCCCTCTGTCGTTCCCTTGCACGAAAACAAGAGATATTATATATGAATTTCACTTTAGTACAGCTTGTGCCTGTTTGTATATACAGGGAAAGCGAGATATAGGTATCGATTTGTTAAGCATTGCCCCATATGTTACATAGAAACTGAAGGGAGCGACATAAGAAATAACGTTAATGAGTTTTAGCTCTCCTTTTTCTTCTTTTCTGTATTATAACCCATTTTTCGCTGACCCTGTATAAAATATATATACCTAAGTTTGTTTACTATTTATGAGTGCGAATTGTCCTAGATTTGCATTTGTTGGCTCTCACAGTGAGCTTGCACTTCTGAGAACCCAAATGCACCAAAGAATCCAAGGAGAGCAGAGAGAGGAGGATGAGAGTGAAGATCCTTGCGGTTTGAAATCCCCAAAGTTCTCCACCCACTCAACCCCAACCCCAACATGCTTATTAAATGCAGTTGATTGAAAGGAAAACTTCCACTTTTACTCTCTCAAGTCCACAGCGAGAGAAATGATTTGAAATATGTAGGAAGTTTAATCGTGAGGTTATTGAACAATACCCAGGACGATAAACCTCCTTATTCTCTTATTCTTCCAATTAGACCACTTGACCTATCTCATAAAAGCATATATTGTATATATATTTAGTACAGAAGAGTAAATAGACAGACAATGATATGATGAATGCTCGATGGTGGATATTATACTCTATGAAATTTCTCAATGTCCAAACATTGAATATTTATTATTTTAAAGCATATTTTAATATTTGTCAGAGTTTCCCACGACCTTTTCTCACTTGATGAACAAATGAACCTACTTTGTCTCTCATTGAACTCAAAACTCCTAATTGTATTTATTTGCCTTTTCTCTCATTTGACATTTTGTCAAAAAAAATATCTTGTGAAAAATTTATAATTGGTGTCTAATTGATGGAATTTGGACTTTAGATAACAAAAAACTAAGATTTTTTAAACATAAACGGAGTATTTGCGCATAATGTTCTTTTTTACAAACTAGCGAGTTTGATTGCAAAGAAAATCTTTGATTTCTCATTGGAAAATGAAATTTGAGAGAATTTAAGGAGTTTCTCTTTTCAAGGAAAATCTCAATTAATGGTCTGAACCAACATGAGGTTTATATACGTTTAGTATATTTAAGTTTTCCACAAGGTTGAGTACCTGCCGTATCTCTAATGTGGTTGTTATATGTTTGTGAATTCCGTAGCAAATGTTTGAGCGCAACCATCGGTCCCACATGAACTGCATCATTGAGAAGAAGAAGGCTGAAGAGATCGTAGACGAACAGGCCAAGCCGCTGCCGTCGCTCCTCGGACTCAACATGACCACAGACCCACGCTACCTTCATTTCTCTGGAGAAAAAATGGCAATTTCTTGCGACTCTGGAAACGCTGCCATGCCCCCGATGATGCACGGACCTCCTTTCCCAATGGGACATCCGCCTGGGCCTCCTCACTCAAACTTCCCCATTCATGTCATTGGTCCAATTCCTCTCGGCCCACACCCAGGAGACATGGGACACCCCATGGGTCATCCAATGGGTCATCCAATGGGTCATCCAATGGGTCATCCAATGGGTCATCCAATGGGTCATCCAATGGGCCATTCCATGGGTCACCCGCCGCCGCATCTCATCCCACTCCTCTTTCATCAGCATGGCGAAGGAGCGGAAGAAGGGCCAGTGTTCATTCCTCAACCTCCACCGCTTCAGATGGTCGGGCAGTCTGGGGAGATTCGTGAACGAGCTTTACCTCATCCGATCCCCATCATGCCTCGCCAAACCGTTCAACATGGTAACCACAGAGTTTCTATTCTTCTCAAATTGAGAACACCCTCAAAAGATGTGATTAGATAGCGAAAAATTGAGATAATTAAGGTGGAAAAATAGAAAACTGGGTCTCACTCATCAGCACTACGAACCCTTTTTCAATCGCGGAGATGATTGCGTCAAACTCTTCCCCTCACCTAGTTATTTCTTCATTTGAGATAAAAGGGAAAGAGATGCCCAATCTACCTAAGTTTAAACACTCATTCTCCATGTACATAAATACACACCTCCATTACTAATGTATGCATAAAATGCACTTCAGATGCTGCAAATGTCTAATTTCCCCATTTAATCATCTTTAAAATAAAATAATCCTCTATGAACAAGATTAGCTTTTTATATCAAGAAATTCATTTTATCGCTTTTTTTCTTTAATTTGCAGTGATCAGACCTCGTTCCGTTGACAATACCCACAAGAGGGTCAAGCGATGTGCTTGCGATTGTGCTTGCAAAAACCCTTGAAAAATATTTTGGAAAACAATATTTCTTTAATTCGACAATTCTTCTCAAAACACCTTGGACATGAATATGATTTATGAATACGAACAATATATGCGAACAAATTCAATGTTGATTGATAGTTAATAACAGTTTATAACTATAGAGGTATTCTAATTGGAATATATCTAATTGATTGAAACGCATAGAATTCAACTTTCAGAATTCCACTAAATTATCAGATTTAATTAGTTAAATCTTTAGTTTCATAAACTCATCATGTGTATTTGATAAAGTTTGCACTTTTGTAAATTGGCATTTGGCAACATTGAAAACAATGAAATTAAAAGAGATCAGATCCTGGTGTTTGTGTACTGTTCACACACCCAAGAGATTTAGTAATTAGTTAAAGGCTTCTATATGAATACTTAATTCCTATACTATTTACAGTTGGTATATTATAGATATATTATACTAAATACATACACCTAATATTTTTGTATAGTTTATATGCATACCTGTAAAACATTACCTAGTAAATAATACATAAGTAGTAAGTATTCATTCCTATATTATTCTTTCATTAAACTGATTGTATGAGATAAGTCATAACTCGGTAATAGATATTTACACTATTTACATACAAATCATATTATACATTGCATTTATTGATAAATATCCAGTTTCAATATTGTATACACATAAATGTAAGATTTTCATCTATCAGATCTGTAACTTACCACCGTTTATGTTGAATTCCTAATTAGATGTTAACTATTCGTAAGGACTTATCAAAAAATAACTTTAGTAAGTCATAAGCTAAAATTAATAAAATGTAGTTAATTGAAAACATTTGTTTACACTACATATATTTCGATTATGACCTGTTACAGTGTTTATGTTAACTTAATTATGTTTGTATTTTAGATAATCAAATACTATAAATATTAAAAGTAATATTAGATATTGTATTCATTATATACAATTACTGATATGAACAATTTTCCAAAATCAATAGCTATTTGTTATAAGTATTATAATTTATGATTTAGAACATGTCTTTTAATTGCGTATCTATTCTATTTTCTATATAATTAATTACCGATGTATGTATTTTTAAGTGAAATGGAATGTTATATTTTTTACAAATTATGTACATCTGAATTTTGATCTGATTCGAGTCACAAATAATGTAAATAAAATAAAATTAATAGAAGTACTGAATGAAGATTTGATTTTTTTTATTTACAGGGAGTGAAACGATGAAGGAAAAACTAATTAGGTAGTCTCGTTAGATATTCCAAAACAAAATCTTTTCGATATTAGTACTTACACAATTTGGAAGCGCCCATGTACCTGGATAATCCTTGTTTCCCAAAGAACAAATTCCTATTTTTTGTAATTGAAAACAACCAATTTATACAAGTTATGATTTATGATAATTAAATACTTATATTAAAATAATTTTCACGCGACTTGAAACACCGTCTCGCATCGTATTTAATGTTCGAGTCTTTTAATTTCATAACGTTTATTTTTACACATGGTAAAAAGAATTATGTATGTACTACTTTATAGAGAATTGCAATTGTTAAGTGTTAAGTTAATTGAGTTCGTCGAAATCTTTGTGTGCTTCTAGATCGCCTCGTCTTACCTTTTTCATTGCTTTTCAACATACGTAGTGATAAATGAGATTCCGAAAATGTAATAAACAATATATAGAATTACTAAACTTGCAAAATTAATAAAGTGAATAAACTCAAAATCTCACTTTCTATTTATTGTCTCATTCAACAATTTTATTTCCAAAGTTTAATAAAAAAAATTATATTTAAAACACAGATTTTTATTGAGTAATGTGGGAGTTATAAAGTTTACTTTTGGTTTTATTTAGAAGAATTTCTTAGCATAACGGGGCATGTTGAAATGAACAAAGGAACGAAACGAATTAGACACTTTGAGAATAGTTGTGCTTAAAGTCTGCGAGGCCCAGAAACTAAATACAAGTTTAGTATCCTATATTATTGTATTATTAAAATTCAATTAATAGTTAACCCTTTAGTTTTTAGATTTGATTATATAACTACTGGAGTGAAAACTTTATTAATCTTTATTTTACCTTGTTGTAAATGGGCGAGGCAAATTAAATTATACATCCTTTAAAGTCAAATTATAAAATGGTTCAAGCAATATAATAAAATAAGTGTCAAGAAAGACTGTCAAAAGTGCCTGAAATTTGAATAATTTTCAAAGTTAGACGTTTTAATTGGGAAAATTTGAGAAATCGAGATCAATGTCGAACAAGATGAATTTGTGTAATTAAAAAGATTATTTTAAATTTCATCATTTGATCAATCCGGGTAATTCATTTTATTCCAATGTTTGATCATTTAAGCACTATAAGGTATATTTAAAATATACATTTTTAATCAACCTTAAATTTCTTTCTAATAGAAATTAACAAAGAAGAACTTCAATGGCATGCATACTTCAACACAATTTATCCGCCTCGATTTCCGGATTGGTCACAGACGTACAAAATTCAAAAGACAATGCAATTTGGTACAAGATCCAAGTAGAGATGAATGAACTCTGGTGGAACATTGAAAGGAGATATAGCGATTTTGAAGCTTTACATAAAAAATTAGTTGACGCTCAAATTGGTTAGTGATCAATTAAATTGTTAAGTTTAATTTTATTAGTTTTAAAATTTATACTAATAATATATTTAAATTCCATACAAATGATTATTATATTATATTATATTATTAACATAAATCTTTTAAAATACAATAAATTTGAGTTTATATATTCAAAATTGTAATATTAATGTTTTATTTGAAGGAAATTGATAAAAATGTCATTCTCAATTAGGAATTCCAAGAGATAGCCTATTCCTCCCACCAAAAAAACTCATTGGGAACAAAGAGCCTCATTTTGTTGAGAAACGTCGCGAACAACTCCAAGTTTACCTTAATAGCCTTGTACAGCTTCTTGGGAAAAATCCACCGGAGGAACTCGCCGCCTTTCTCAACCTGTTTGAGTTTGAAATCATATTCATGTTGAGGAAATTGGCTCTGGAAATTTTTGAAAAAGGAGACAAAACAATTGAGAAAGGGTCTTTCTTCACTTTATCACCATATCAGGTTGGCCACTACTTAATTAAGTTCAATTAAATCATATTCTTTATTTTACTTTATTTCAAATCTTAATTGAGAATTTAAAAGAAGAATTATTTTTGAAGTTAAAATCTTTCTTTTTAATAATTGCCACAATAAATGTATTTACCAAATTTATGTATGAGAACGTCATAATTATTTCCTTACTCAAATGAAGTATAAATATTTCTAGATCAATGCAATTAATTTGAGGAAAAAAATTCCGATTCCTCCTTTGGAGTCACTTGACAAACGTCATGATTTCGGACACATCATTGATTTCATCAATCGGTTGAAATATTTGGAAATCGTCGGGAGTAATATTCCTCTTGGGAAAAGTACAATTATTCCGAACCAGTACCCCGTGGACTTGACGTCCTTCAAATCCCTCACCCACCTCTCCTTGAAGATGATGAATGTTCGGATGCTGACGGAGATTGGGGGAGTGCGACGGTTCATCCAAAGGATTTCCATCCAGAACTCTCACTTGGAGTCTACGAATGAGCTCCTCCTCTGCGACAGCCTCTACAAGACTTTCGAGGAGGCCGGGGAGCAACACGTTTGGCCAGAAGTCCAGTCCCTCGACCTGAGCAACAACGTCGTGAAGGAAGTGCAAAGCGACATTGGACGCCTCGTCCCGGCCCTCAGACACATCGACATGAGTTTCAATCAGCTGAGCCACGTCTTCAATCTCACGTCCTTGCCCTATCTCGAGCACGTGAACATGGCAGGGAACGTTATCACCCAACTACCTGAATTGAACCTCTTGTTTGGAAACGTCAAGAATTTGGATTTGTCCCAGAATCAGATTTCAAGCTTAAGCTCCTTTAGTAAGCTCTACAGCTTGGCGGGCTTGAACTTGAGTTGCAACGTGGTATGTCTCGTGGAGGAAGTTGCTCACTTGGCCAATTTGCCATGTTTGGAAGTGTTGATTTTGACTGGGAACCCTGTGGCGGCCACGGTGGATTATCGAGTCAGAGCCCTTGCCTACTTTGCGGCCCGTGCCCCTGACATTTGTCTGGACAATGAAAAAGCCTCGCTTTTGGAAATAGACCAGATTGCTATTCTCCAAGCTATTGATTTGGCTAAGAGATCCATTATGAGCCCTTAAATTCACACTTAAATAGTTTAAACACTAGTAACTTGTTGCTTTTCATTTCCTTGTCTTCCAACTACCATTTAAGACACGTTATGATAATGAACCGGAATGAAATTGTGGAAACTCTTCTACGGAGTATTTATGTAATGAGGTTTATCCCCTCATTTGGGAAATATGTCTTGGTAATAAACGCCAATTTTAACCATATTTGTAGATTCCATGGTAAATAAACATGTAATATAAAATACAAAATATATTATGTAAATGATAAATGATTTAAATAGCTCTGTAAATAGTAAATATAATACATATAAATACTAATATGCTTTCTTTTGGTCATTAATTCAATATATTATGTTGTTAGATAAATATGTATATTATAATATTATATATGCTCTTATTACACTAATGTACATACTTAGGCATTAAAAATTATTAAGTAAAATAATCTATTATTTTATACAGGATCGTTATTAATTATAATAGATATAGAAAGAGTAGACAGCCTATAACCTTGTTGAAATATTTAAATTGAATTCGAATAGATAAGAACTCTTTAATACAAACTTATGCATTACTAACTTATGCATAATTTAATATGCGTAGGTATGTAGGTATAAGCAATACCATATCTATAATAAAATACGATTATTACACATCTATATTATTAATAATCGTCTGACATACAAAACACTGGAGAATTTTAAGTCAGTCGTTGCAAATTTTAACCAATCACGCACAATAAAATCGAATCGTGTAACTATTTCTTAAATTTTGTATCATTAATTAAATTTATTTTCATTTGCAAAATGCATTTAAACTACATTATCACATATGTTATGTTAATAAATACATAAATACATCCTACTTTCCTAGTATTACGTACATATACATATAAATAGTGCTTATATATGCCAGTTTTCCTCTATAATAATTGTATTCAATGGGCTATCTTATATTAATGATTACCTAATAGTTAATTCAATATCTTACTTGTTTATAAAAATAAATGATCAAAAATTAACCCATATTGATGCACAAACTCGTCTCAAGTGTAGATTGTAAGATGATATAATAGTTTTTTGCCGTTGCGACAGTAATTTTTTTATTTAATTACCAGAATTCACCAATATTATGTGGTTAAACCTTGCAAATTAAATTATACAGATTATGTATTTTATAAATATTATCTGCTATGGGTTTTAAACAATGTTATTATTTTTCCAGTTTCAATGCTTTTTTTGCTAATTAAGTGAGCCTAAATTTAGCCGATATATTAAAATTAGGATAACTATTATTTAAGCCTCTAATTAGGGAGATCATGTATGATAAAATGAGTCCGCTGTGGTCTAGTCTCATTAACAACTGATTATTAATGCGAAATAAATCAATCAATCAACCAGTAGGTTCTCTTGTGGAAGTTGAGTAATGAAATTCACGAAAAGAAGACATTTGTCTGAGTTATGAAATGATCAAAAGGAAATTGCCTCTGTAAAATTAATGCAGGAATCGAACCAACTCAGGAAAAAAATTGAAAAGGAAAGTCTAAATGAAGAAGACGTCTCATTGGGAAACTCGATCAAGAATGTAATCGATAGGTGAAAGATTCTTCGACTAGTTCTCTACGCCATTTCCCAGCCGAAATTATAAGAAGACACCCAGGTATAGCAAGCCCATTTTCCTTAGTTCATCTACAGGGTCGTCAATATCTTCTTTCCGCTTTTCTGAATTTCTCGTATCTTGAAGAGAGGGTGATAATTCAGCAAGGCGGAAAGAAGATATTGACGACCCTGTATTTGAATGAGACGTCGTGTGTGGAGAAGCCGATGAGTGACTCTGATTCCAATAGACATATGATAACACTTGCCTCTCGTCCTCGAGCCTTTCATAATTGAGAACGACGTGGTCGGGGATTCTTCTCAAATATCCCAGACTTCCCAAATGAATGTTAAAGGCCAGAAGAGCGACAATGTGAAGCGTCATATCTATTACAGACAACTGTCTAATATCCAGAGGAATGCTCAGGGAGTCTCGTTATCATTATTTGTACATGGAGAAAATGGATAAATGGGAGAGCTAGTTGGAAGGAGGAGCTGGCGGCTAATCAATATTTGTCATAAAAGATTCACTTAAGAGAATTCCTCAAGCAAAGGACCCAACCAAATCCCATGACCACATAGTCACATATATTTCTTCTTTCGCCAAACTCAACCTCATTGTTCAATATTTAAATATAATACATACCAAGGGATATTATTTATATTATAATATCTATGCAAATTATACATATTTATAATAATAATCTATCTCCAACTAAAAATGATAAATATGCTTTCCATATACATTCATATATTTAAATAAGATGTATATGCATATACCAATGTATTATATGCCAAATAGTCATGGCTTGTTTAAAGGAGAATTTATTTAATAATTAAATTAGTATGCGCTGGGTCCCTTGTCCTTAAGTGGGTGTTGGAGTCAAAAGACTTAAGTGCCCAAGAAAGGAATTGCTACGGTCCAAGCTGGTGATCAATGGAGGTGGGAAAGGAACGTTCCACCAACTCCAAAGGGGTGATAGGAAAGGGGGAGATGCGGGAGCTTGGCGGAAGAAAACCCAGCGTGGAGCGACGAAGAACCCGGCTCCTTCATTCCGCTCGTCTCTCTTCACCCAAACGGACGCGAAACAATTCCCCCTTTCATATTCAACAAGCCCTTCCACCAAGACGTTCATCACCATTTGAGATACGACGACGTTTTGGTTTGGCCGTAAGATTTTTCCTTTTATAAACTTCAAAGACCCGGGATTATCTCATAACAACTCAAATAGAAAACTATAATGTCTAATTATGCCAACATCTATCATTATCTTTTTTACATCCCTACTTAAATATTTCATAGAAAACTTGTGAATGCATAATAACGCCTTTAATAACTCAAACAATTGCCATTTAGAAATTCATAAAATAAGAAATATAATTTTTTATTAATATATAATTCTTATGTAGGTATCTAAATTATTTATTATACATATGATATGATACATATAATAATAAAGTAGGCATAATATATATATACCATATATGTGTGTATTTGCAAAATTCTCAAATATTTCAATTGAATTTTAAATACGTATGTGAAGAAAATCGGAATTTTTTGAAAATAATTGAATTTATTAAACAAATTCTTTGGTTCACCCCAATGAGAGTTATGTTTATACGAAATATATGAATCGAAGACACATCTTTCTCTCTCTCTCCACACCAGCTTCAAAATATCAAAATGTTCTAAGGCACGATTTTTTTTCTTAACATAAAAAACGGAAGCGATACTTCATACATATGTGTATATGGTGTATAAAACAGAAAGGTGATGTGGAAAAATGGATAACATTTCATATACAACTCTTCATATATAAGTAGGGTAGAGCGGGGCGAGTTCGGTAATTTTTTATATAATGGACAGAGATTTACCTAATTACATATGTAATTAATTACTTTACCCTGGAATTTATAATTAATTACTTGGGATCTTCAATTACAGTTACCAATGAACTTTCATAAAAATGTTCATGTTAAAGATGGATGTTTAGTGCATCTTACTGCTTAATTTTTTAAAAATAAATCACTTTAATACATTTTATTAATTGTTATTACGCATAATAATAATTTATTCCCATAAATTGTAATTGTAATTGATAATTGTAATTAGGTAAATCTCTGATTATGGATTATAAAAGTTGACATGCTTAAGTTATCTGAGATTCTAAATTTAAGAGTAATGAGGAGAGAAAGTCATAAGATAACTCCATTTTCTTTGCACCTATCAATTACATCTATTGATAAATGAGCCTCAAGAGTATCCAACAAGTAAAATAGCCTTTATTTTGTGAAACGGGTATAGTTGATGAAATATTCATTAAAGACTTTCAAATTTGAGCTTTCATCCAACTTCTATGCGCACGAAGGAAAAGCGCTTCACGCTTTATAATTATTCTTGTATAAATCGGCCCCTGAATTATTTTATTAACGAAGTTCCTTTCCTAATGTATTTGCGAACCATTCTAAATATATTCAAAGTTAAGCATTAAGTTCATTAGGAACTTAATGTGGGAGAAAGTTATCAAACTCGTCACACTCATAATAATTAACTATTTCTCATTCTGTTAACAATAATCAAAGATTGCTGATACTCAATAACCCTTTTCAAACATGTTTACCTAAATATAAATTATTATTCCAGATTAAAATTTAAATAATTAACTTAATTAGCACATAATTCGTATGGTTAAATTTTTACATTGACATGAGTCAAAAACTTGTAATGACAAGTGATCAAAACTTATTAGAATAATTCCTTGTTATGCCTACTTTCCCATTCGTCATTTTACACATTTCCCCCTAAGATTAAAATTTTATTAGACCGCTATAAACTGTATAAAATAATATCCAAAAATTACCAAACTCGCCCCGCTCTACCCTACTACTTACCTAATAATATCATCTGGTTCCGTGTTAAAAGATCGAATACCAAAAGATCGAAAAACGAAGAAATCTTTTCAATGTTAAAACCCAACCTAACTTAATACTAAAGAATGCGACACTCAATGCTTTTTAGATCTGTTTTTCGATGTTTTAGTCTGGTCCTTATCATCTATATTACATTGTTATTCATGCATATTGAGGTGGAATCTCCAGACCTTGGTTCGACCTTCTTTAAATGAATCCTTAGAAGAATTTAATTACATCTCTCCAGCATTTCTGGGATGTTTTGGAGGAATGTGTGCGTTGGACTTTTCGCATCTTCCTTCTTCCATATTTTGAACTCCAGGAGGGAAAATGGGAAGGAAGAACTCAATGGCCATCGCGTTAGAGAAAATGAAGAATGGGAGCTCGGCGTCACTCACATTGACTTAGCTTGGTCGAGAGGAGCCAAAAGGCATTTCTTCATTAAGGCTAAGTGAGAGGATTCCAAAGGTAGTAAAAAAAGATAAAGAGGAGGAACATCAAAACTTTCCCCCTCCGTCCCAAACATGCAATGAAGGGAGAAGAAGAGCTCTTATACTTACTGGTGGACCTTTCTCCATGTACACCAACCATAGCAATCAACTACATATTATTCCCTATGCACTTATACCATTAGGAGTGAGAATGTCAGGGGCTAATAGAGAGGACTCGAGGTGGTTCCTGGAGTAGAAGGAACCATTCTGCTTTCCAATGTTTCTCCTAAAGGATTTAATAATCCGAAAAGTGCGTCTTGGGTGAGACAGAGTTGAGGGTGGAGGAGCCTCATCGCATGCTGCACAAAGGGTGTGGCCCATAGAGGAGTTATTAAAAATCGGATAATTCTTCCTCAGCGAGATGCCAAATCCCGAGTCAATAAATCGAACATTTTCAATTTATGAACAACTAAGTGACTCCTCGTTCTGTGTGCTCATTCGCTCGAGCTTGAATTATTCATTGTTTAGATAATCCATTTGGTTTCACTCCTTTTTTCTGAGCCACCAGGTGACTTAAAAATCAAGACATTCCTATGTACATAATATTTCATATAATGTATGTGTATTCATATCTTTCATTTATATGTTAGTAAGAATATGTTATTTTGTATGTTGTTAATTTGTTATTATAAGTATTAATATACCTATATTGAGTTAATATTCATAAGTAGAACTTGTAAACCTACATATGCATGGATGTACTTAGAATTTCCAAATTTTCAATATATTATCACGATGACATATCTCACTAATATTTCTAAATACATATTATATATAATATACAATTATTCTTATGTATTATATGATAAACTTGATGATTTGGGAATGACGAGACTGAGCTCACAGTTAGCTAATTAGTGTTATTATGTGTGTAAATGAAGCAATATGTACAAATTATGACATTATGCAAATAGTGCAATGAGCAAATGTGTGTAGAAAGGGCTTAAAAAGTTTTTGAAGATCCCGTTGTTAGTTTTAAGTTATTGGTCATATTGAGGATATGCTAGTTAAGTTAAATGCATATAGGAAAATAGAAAAAGATGAGGAACATGCTTGCAATTTTTAATTAACTTTTATTGTCAAGCAAAATTTTATTATTCTATTCTATTCTATGTACAACATTGTTGAAATAATAGTTGAAAACACCTAGATCGTGTTTTGAATTTGAATTAATTCATTATGCGCGAAACTAATTTTTCCCTGTTTGGAGGAACATGAAAGAAATGTTAGATAAAAAATGACACTTTCTTCTCGTTTTCTAAAATGTCACAACACTCAATCCACAAAAGGAGTCGCTATAATATCTTATATGATTGCATTGATATGCATATATTCTTTTTCGAGTTATTTTGTTTGATATTTTCATTTTTGTCACTTATTGACATTTAGTTATTAATGTATTTGAGTACATTGCATAACATTTAGAGTATATTACTGATATGTATGTCTGGGTATTATTACTTATTACTATTATACCTATGTACTAATATAATGTTGAATGGGAGGTTTCTTTATTTTCTTATCGTAAAGCATTGAAAGATTGTAACATTGCTTCAGGTAGTTTGTAGTTGTATGAATGAGATTCAGAGAACGATTAAAGTCAAAGCTAACAATTAAATAACCAAATATTTATTTTTTTGATTAAATATTTGACATTGGGAGTGAAAAGGCGTAAAATTTTGTTTTTCGAATGAGAAAAGTCTACGAGGCAAGCGAATGTTTATTAGCTTATAAGCTTATATAATATGGTTATGTAACATATATAGATATATGTGCTTAATAATATATAGTATTTTGGTTTGGTTTCTTGGTCATGCCTATATGCCAGTTTATGCATACTACATACACATAAATACAAGTATTAAGGTAAAAATTCTGAGCATGAAAAACATTTTTTTTGCTTATTGGCATAATTGGGAAAAAGACAATAAAATTTGATTGTCTGTCAATCGAGGTCGTCATGAATACCGGTTTTGCTCAAAAGAATGCCCGGGCGATTTTTTGAACAAGAGCGATCTCTTGAGCAAAACCGGTATGCATATGTAGTATGCAAGAATATGAATATATATCTAAGGAATAAGTTTCTATATGAGGAATAACTATTCGGTATTCACATGAGTAACGCATGTCTTTTAATTGATGAGTTTGCTCTTTTGCCTTTTATTATTCTTACCCAAATACCATATATTTTAGGTATGTTTTACCTTTGAGGTACTATTTTATATATGTATGTAGTTGAAGAAGCAAATATAAATTCCATATGAGGATGTGGGGTTGAGGTGAAAGAGCGGATCTCCGGTGATTCCTTCATCCTAAGCACCTATATGCATGGAGGAAGAAAGAATCTCTGATGAATCTCAATGACTGTCTTTGCCAGATATCTCACTTCCTAGCTGGGTATATTATATAGTCATAGTGGAGGGATAGTGAAGAATTTGTCCGATAATACCTCATCGTGTATTGATTGGAGAGTGGGGGGATAAGAGGGGATTTGAGAAGGCCTTTTCCCTTTCCCAAGAGCCTTTCTGCCCTCATTACCTTTAAAAGACGGGCGGAGTCGCCGAGAAAGCTCCACTACACATCCCGCATGCCACGCTACGCTGCTCCACACAAATACCCAAATTTCACGATGCTCCGCTGAATAAAATAAGGGAACTTTAAACCTTTTCCCCGTCATTTCAACCGCACACCCTCAAAACAACTCAAACGCACAAACGCCGAGAGAATCTTCGGAGAAATTATAATGACGATGTTCTTGAAAAAATTTGGAATTCAAGTAATATTCACATAATAGGATGTAGAACGAAAAGAATGTATTGAAAGTTTTTGACACTATTATATAACACATACTTATTTAAATATATAGTATTCCAAGTTGTTTCAAGAACATCGTATATACATTTGGTACCTAAAAGATATTAAACATTTTACTTGGGTAGGTAACCTTAACCGAATTAGAAGACAATTGCTTTTACATCCAAAAAGGCTAACTCTTTAAAATACAATGGTTATTGCTTATCCATTCGCCAAGAAATAAATGATTTCGAATAAATTGTCAAACATCAACCATGATACCATGAAACTCTTGACAAAACAGTTCTTTATACTATTTATTGAATTTTTGCTTCTTTATACAAAACTAATGTATAGTTAATTATACTAAAGAGAGACGCATAAAACCATTTTCCTTCTTCCACGAACTCATTCGCGTCCCATCAAAGTCGAGTGCCATTGTCATTGAAGATGCAAGAGACGTTGAGAGCTTAATTTCATGGAGCTAAGAGCCTGGCACTTGCTATGAAATCAACTATTAATTTAACAAGTGAGCACAGACAAGAGAAAGTCAAACACACCTCCTCATAGCTTTTTTCTTCTTTTCGTTCATTCTTTTTCCTTCCATGTTCTTCTCTTATCCATTCATATGTACAGATTTTTTTCCCGTTCTTGAGACATTATCGGGATTCCACAATAGACATGTTATGTATAGGCATTGAATAGGAAGCCTAAGTAAATGTGTAAGTACTTTTATCTACTTAGGAGGAGTTTTTATTACCCGACAAAGTAAATATTATTAAAAGGAAGTTCGCACTTTCGTTAAAAGAAAAATTATTTTTGAATAACAATTTAGTCCAAATCATCTAAGAAACAATCATACACATACTTATTTAGATGTTTTTTTAAAAATATTTTTCGATTTGAAATACAGATATTTATCATTCTTTTAATATTACTATAGCATTTACGCAGAGTTGCTTGACTTTGAGTTATAAAATTATTCAAGGGTATTTTATTGGTATATGAAATGATAAATAATAATTTTCATATTTATATACAATGTCGCCCAAATATTATAAGTAGGTAAACACATAATAATATAATTTATACGTCATTTCACGAAGCAAGTTAGTTGAGAACATAGCAACGTTCATAACAACACTGTATAAACTCGACTGACGCTTCGTGAAAAGACGTATAGTCAAACTCATATTTGCATAGACTGAAACAAAATTCTATTCTTTTGAGAGCTTGAGTGAGTTGAGTATTGATTTGTCATTAAAGGGACTAAATAGAATTGAGAGAAAGTGATAAAAAAGATAAAAAAACCCTCACATGTCAATTTAGGATAAAGAATGGATAAAGTAGGTCGATGGCGATGAGAAACATTTTATTTATTACATGTAAATACATTCAATGACTCATTTGGACTATTCCCTGTTGATTATATAATAATGGGATCCTCTCATGGCACATTGGATTTTCGGCAAAGGGTAAATAAAAGAGATATTCCACTCACGCATAAATGATTCATATTAAAGTCTTGATGAGTATGCATCTTCTATAAAGTCAATTTCATTTCATAAGACTGGAAAACGATATCCTGTACAGGTCCATATTCATACATACATATACATACTTACATCCTTAATTACTTATATAAGTATAGCGTTATAGCATTTATGCATATTTGTAATCATATCGCTCGTCACGAGAGTGAGTAAACAATTACCAAATTACAATTGGCATTCTCATTGGACATGAAAATTTTTACATGTATTTTTATATTTAAGGTTAGTAGATACAGTTATTAGCATATGAGATTGAGGAATTTAAAAGAGGAAAAAGTTTTGAGAATTTATCTTATCTCAATCCTTCTTTCTTTGTTTTACAGACATACATATATTTTTGGGAATACCTTTAATTTATAACTTTTATATCTTATAATATTTAATAAATTTATATCTTTCATATCTAATATTTTTATAAACATGAAAGGACGTTTCATAGACACCTATCTAATTGTTTTAAAGAGTTTCGTATCTAAGTCAGGCATTTTTTATCTTAAAAGTTGATATAAGAGGCGTAGATACGTACATGTATGTGCAATTAACAATTAATTGAATGAAAAATCAGCCGATAAAAGTTTTAAAGGCGTTTTTGTTCAGAATTTGCGAATGGAGTTTTCCATTCGCATTCCGAGTCTTTGGTTCCATTCATTTGGAACTCCGCAGAGTTTCACATTATAAAATACTCAAAGCCCCGGAACAAATATTAATTTTTAACTTTTCTCGTCGTTATTTCTCGCTTTTCTGATTCATTGGGACACGCATTTTTTTTAATAAGTTAATATCAATTAATTCTTATTTCTTAATGGAAAATCAACTCAGGACATTTGTTTCACCTTGGGTTTCTTATTAATATTGAAGATTCCTGGAGAACTTCTCGACTCCAAATTAGAGAGATGGGAAGGTAAAACCTGTTTTTATCATAGCCTATTTTTTAAACCCCTACTAAATATTGTCTACCTAAATAGCTAATAGGTTTATATATTTACAAAAACATTCTTATTTACAAAATTTTAAATTGTCGTAAAATACAAAATTTATTATTTAGTTGAACTTATTATTTAATCCTTTTTATTCATTAAAGATATTTTAATGCTTTATTTATAAATAAACTTAATGTAGGTATGAATTATTTGAGATATTGATTTAAAATTTCGCTCTACGACTCCTTTCGCTTTTTCAGCTTCTTTAATTTGTTTTTCATCTCCGCAAATGATCCTCCAATTAGGAGCTTTCAAAGATTCGCACTAAGCCTCGCTACAATTCTTTCATCAACTCTAATAAATTCATAATTAAAATTAAAACCTAACTAATACTTACTTTGGTAAGTTTTAAGTCTCTGGTTTGAGCGTCTGAGAAACTTAAAATTGGATTGCTAATTAGAGCAAATTTTGTTTCACAGTTGTTTCCAGTTGGAAACAACTTGTGCATTAATTTTACAAGAACTCTTAATTGATCTCATTAGAATCTCACCAATCAACCCATGTTCTTACTCAATAGACCAATAAACAAAAATCTTCAAATTCTTATCCCTCCCTATTTGAAGTCTGGAAGAGTTAATTTATACGAATCTTTCTATTTGACTTTCAGCTTCTTAGGACATGTCGTTCCTGGAACGTTCTTCTTCAGCTTTGCTATTTGGTGGCTCTACAACATATTTTATAGGTAAGTTTATTCCATGACAGGGTACATAGGCATTATTTACATTTAGGATGCATATTACCTATAATTTTATGTACACTCTGCGCCAAATTTGACAATCTTTTTTGAATCAATCAATCATATATTAAAAAAGGTCTCAAGTCATCACATATTTATGTCTTGAAACTTATTTGTACTTTAATGAATGGGGTAGCACTGCCATGCAAGGAAGCGAAAGAAGAAACTCCGATTCTTTGATACAAATATATATTAAGTATATATCTTTCCTCATGTGTTCAAATAAGTAGATATGTACCTATTTAAAGGTATATTTCCTATACTCTCTTCCATTCCATATATTTTGCTAGTGATAAATAGACACAAGTAATTTAATATATGTACTTTTATGTACACCGTCAATAGGCAACCATAAGAGTTTTAACGATCGATACCCACACGCATTCTTTATGACCATAATATTAATTTCCTGACAATTTGAAAACTGCTCGATGAGAAAGTCATTTTTTCCTTTTCGCCCCGCTTTTCCCTTTATTGAATGTAGATAATATAGTACTAATAGTACTATGATAATAAATACTTATGGGTTTGTACATTTATTCGAATCCATTTAACATTTTGATAGTAGGTATTTAAACTTTTAAGCCTTGGAGGGTTCGAAGGAAATTAATTAGTTAAGTAAAGGAAATTGCCAAGGATTTGAATAAAATTTCACTCACATTAAGAATAAATAAACCGGTATAGTGCACCCATAAGATCTTTATTGTTATACACATACATATAAAATATATTCATTTCCGCATTTCGAACTGTTATTTCAATAGCTGAACTTATTGTTCAGCTATTGAGATAGTTCGTTCTGTTCTGAAGATGATGTTGCAAAAGATAAATTTGCCCTAATAATACAAGGCAAATGATGCATGGGGTTTGAGTATTCAATATAATGATGTGTTATTTTATTATTATTCTGGGTTTATTGTCCACCTATAGGTATTTCTACGCGAAGCGATTTCGTCCTCAGAGCTACAGGAATACCAGCTCCTTTACGTCTTCTCCTCGAACTTTCCCAGTTGAGAGTATTGTGAAAATTGGGGCGGTTTGCTTCGGAATTCTCGGTTCGTTAAACTTCTTTTAGACAAATTAGTCTTTGAATCACCTTCTCACCTTCTCCTTCCTATTCCGCAATTCAATATGCTATGAGGTTAGCTAAAACATATTTGCCATTTAACATTAAATACATTTACATTCTTGAATTTCAATTCATTTTATATTCATATTTATAGTGCAATATAATATTCATACCAATCTACATAGTTATCTTAAGTTATATTATACATATTATGAAGAATGGGGAGGATGTGAGATCTGAATAGCATTATTCAAATATCATCAGAGATTCTACTTAGACCAGATAGTTATCCCCGATGTCCCAGTTTTCTATCTCTGTTCATCACAAGTTCATCACAATATGTAGTAGATGATTATAAATCTAAACAATTATAAATACATACTTGCATAATATTTATATGGCATTGCTTACATGTCATGGACTATGTATGCTCATATGAACTCATGAGAGATGGTCATAGACATATATGATATCACCGATAATATATATCCATATACATAACTAGATGATAAGGCAAATGATGAGGGTAATAAAGAAAATACCTTTGATATCCCAGTGAGATAATGAGTCTTCGCACACACATCATTTCCAACAATTCGTCAGAAAGGCCTAATATGAAAATGAGTGACTGGTGTTAAGTAAATAAGCCTCAATTCATATCAGATTCCCATGCAGTAATTGAGTCATATTCACATTAAAGAATAGTGCAGTGCATGCATATAATCGGAATACACGCTGACATATATATTTAGAAATGAATGATCTTGCTATGCTCTGGTATGCTCTTTTGACTGTTGAATAATAATAAACAGAATCCTTTGCATAATGTCTAGCGAGGACGAAACGACGGAGTGTAGAAAGTTATATTATCACCTAATAAAGACTTATTGCTAGCTTGTTAAACCTGTTTCCAACCCGTTTCACTGGGGAAAAGACTCAAAGGACGTTTTTCACATCTGGGGCCTTAAGAGAGATGATTTAAAATTCACCCACACAATTATCATCCGCACTGGCGAAAGGAAGATTGAAAACCAAAGTCACAAGAGAGAAAGTCAAAGAAAATATCACATGTATTAGGCAAATGGTGAAGGGAATTCTGGAATTTCATTTTCAATACATAAATATTTTATACTTACTACTAAATACATATGGCCTAAGGATATAAATGTGTATAGGTATAGTATAATTATATAATATTTATTTGAAGAGGTTGGCAATCAAAGGAATCGAATACCCTGCCTTTTGATCTTCGAATCTAATTGAGAAATCGAGAGCCAACGCACCACAAATACAACGGTCATTTCTCTCTCATCCAATCAGGACTTTTGAAAGTTGAAACTCTTCCAAGAAGAAACAAAAATCATTAAAACGACACATTTTAATTGATTAAAACCACTGTCCCAAATAGTTTCTTTGAGCTCTTCAACCAAATGAATACTATTATATAAGTATAAATAATCATATGAGATACATAATAGGTAGTTACATAGTATTCATTAAAATATGGTATGAATCTGTTAGCTTGAAAATAATTTTATACATGAGTGGTTGATGATTTTAGGCGAATTTGTCACTGGGTTTGAGAACGGACGTTTTACCCATTATGGAAATGTGAGCTCATGTACATAATTTATCGTTTCTAAATGAGAAGCCTCTATACTGAATATATAATTGTCTCTAAAAGGCTCAACACATGACGATGTTTTTCTTCTTCGGACTTAACGGGTTTGTGGATCTTCTCCAGTACAAGAACTGGGAGATTCCGCCGAGACTCGACTATATCTCAGCGACGCTTGGGTTCGTCGTGGAGGGATTCCTCTTTTTCAATCACCTTCACGGAAGGCCCCACATGGACATTCAGGTCTGATCAAACATTCTCACCCAATTCTACATAAATATTTAATATCCTTCACCCAACACACACCTGGTGACTCACCCTGGGTCTTTATCTAATCTACAAGAAGAAAATATTAAAAATTAAATCATGATTATCATATATTTATCATATTTCCTCACTTTGTCACGAGACAAAAAAGATAAATAATTTATCCATAAAAGCATATTTCACAACCTGACACATTTGAGAATAATAGACTTAAAGATTCTCACATACTTGTATGTATGTACCTAAATAATTACCTATAGATATATGATAGCAAAATATAAAAGAACTCAAATATGAATGAAATATGAATTTCTTTTTAATGTGTCCCAATATTGATTATATCGATGTTTCAAACGTCGATCCTTTTAATTGCTTTAAATGACTCAAATCCTATGAAAGATGGATAGATGAACAGGAACTTGAATTTTGGGTGATTTTTCTTTTCAACAGGTCCACATGTTTCTGTTTTACATCATCGTGGCTTGTGCATGCTCGACGGTTCTAGAGATGTGCCATCCGAAAAACGTGTCCGCTGCCCTGATGCGCTCCTTCTTCACCATGTTCCAAGGGACGTGGTTCTATCAAATTGGGTTCTTCTTATATCCTCCCATTGGAGAAAAATGGGACCAAATGGACCATGCACAAGTAAGAAGGGAAATGAGAAGGAATGAAATGTATTATACATAATCATGGATTGTTCCTAGATGATGACCGTCACTCTCGTGTACACTTGGCACATGGCAGCCCTTTTGATGCTCATGACCGGATTTGGAATCCTCATTTGGCTCCGAGTACAAAAGATGCAAGGCCCAGGCCCGCTATACCAAATGCTCGAGACGACCGACGGCCCTGACGGCCTCACCAAAACCCTCAACGGCGTCACGACCAATGGCCACGTGAAGAGCAAAACTCTTCACCAAATCATCGACTCTGAGAGCGAAGAGGCTTGAAGGAGAGCTTTGAACAATTTTTCTATTGTTTTTTAAAATATCAAACCGTGTAAATCACAAGTACAATTTATTAGTTTTAAAATTTAAGTAGTTCTGTATGAGGCGAACACAAGAAATAAAAAAATCTGGACATTTTTAAATGGCACAGAGAGAGCATTTGAATATCACAGGTGAGAGAAGGAGCTGGAGAGTCCAGGAATTCCATACATATTACAATAAGAAAATCCTCGTGTACTGATTGAGCCAGGGACGAATTCAAAGCTTCGCAGACAGGGCACTCACTTCCCTCGCGATCCCACATAGATTCGACCCAATAGCTATGTAGAGATATCCATTGTCTCCAAAGGAACTTCCCCAAGAGTTCCTCACGATATAGTGAGGCGGACTGGCAGTTTTGTCATAGCCGACGATCTAGAAATATTCCCATTTTTCATTTCTTTCTTGTCTTGTCAAATCTCTTCTTGGATTCCTAGCAACGCTAAAAACACTCAAAAGAACCTCACCTGGATGGCGTGATTGTTGTTGGCCTCGCAGTTATATTTGATGACTCCGCCAACGTAGTACTGCCAATTCGTGGCATCCACAGCTGCAACCACAGGGCCATGGTGGGCTAACAAGTTCAGGATACTGTTTTCAGATCCCTCGAAACTGTGAAATAATTCAATCATTTTTATCCTTTCGGTATATGTATATCTAAAAATCATTGCATTTTAATTGTATATTAGGTAAATTATATATATATATATCAATTGCATACTATAGTGTTATTAATTATACAAATGGAATCGAGTCTTTACTTGTTGCAAGTGTGATTTGAATTGATCGTGACTCCAACCGAGGGTGTTTTAATAACGCAAGTTCCGTCTTTGAGCGTGAGGGGATAGTCAGATTCCTTGACGAGTTTATTCTCTGAAATCCATTGGAGTGCACTGCAGGTATCGCCTCCTTTGCAACCCATATTTCCCTTTGTAGCACAATTCACCACCTAGGAGCCACCGTGAATTAGCATTAAATGAACCTCATGGATTACGATGATGGGAGTTCATTGAAGGAACGTACTTGTTGAACGCTGAGCGGAGTGATGCTTCCGGACTTCAACGCATGCATGCTCTCCACCGTCTCCACCGTGGAAAAGGCCCAACAAGCTCCGCAGTCTTTTTGATGCTTGACCGAGCTGATGATCCCTTTGGTTCTCCAATCCACTTGGTCGGGGAGCGCCACAGAGCGTTTCTTTCGTCCGATCCGATACTCCGATTTCTTGTAGGCATTAACGACATGGCTTTTTCTTCGACCGAGAATTCGCTTCAGAAGGTTCTTGTCCAAGAGCTTTTCTTGGAATTCTTCTGGGCTCATGTCGGAGAATTCGGTGAGGCCCCAAGACGCCGTCCCTTTGTTCTTCGGCAGCCCGACGTGCCATTGGAAAGAGTCTGGCCCAGACGATCCACTTGACTTGAGAACATGGCTCTCATTCGAATTCAACTCGGAGATTCGAAAGAGGGATTTCTGGAAAAAAGACAATATGACATTAATGAACAATAAAAGATGACCTTTTAAATCTCACCTCAAAATGAGGAAGTCTGTTTGTCATTTCTTCTTGACTGTAAGATTTGTTGAAAGTCAAAGTATAGTCATGGAAAGAGCTCTCAAGAGTGGATTTCTTTCCTTTAAGTTTAATGGGAATTCCGACGAAACAAAGGCCACAGATGACAGCCCATAGAAGAATTCCTTTCCAGTTCGACCTATCCATTGAACTCCTAATTTAAATAAATGAAATGTCAGTCATTTTCTTAATTAATTATGACACTCGTATTAAATCATTCAAACACTCACCTTATCCCCAAGGACTCGATCCACTTGTAAAGCTCAAATAGTAGCCTAACTAATAATTGACACTGACCAAGAGAGTAAAAATATTAAAAACAAATGGATTAAGCTCGAGTGCAACAGGCACGTCTTGAAGCTCCGTTGCCTAATGTGTGATTGAAGAAAGAACAAAGAGTCAGAGGAGCAGAGATGGAAATGAACAGAGGTTGGATTTGTCCTCAACACATCCTATCATTGCTACTATCTCCCCATTCTTTTATTTAAATGATTTGAATATCATTTAAAACTGGATGGACAGATGAAGAAACGATGAGGCCAAGTTGAACTCAAGTGGTCGGCCAAGCAGAAGCCTCTCCCATGCGAAGACTCGAATGCCTTTGGCGCGAAAGAGTGAGGAGCATGAATAGGAATTTACATAGCTCAAGTAGACATCTTGCGGAGAAGCACTACTTCACTTGCAGAGTGGTCCGTCTCGTCCCTTCACACACAACTCCAGTCGACCCATCGTCATTTCGCCGACACCATGGCTGAAAAACTCCAGATTTCCAAAAAGAGAAAGGTAACTTGACCTCGTGACCCCCCTCCGCACATCCTAGTTTAGGTCAGATCAAGTAGTCTTTTTAGCACATGATTGGCGGAGAGGGACCGCATGGCCAGACATGGGAAGTGTGGAGGGCAAATGCCGGGCGTGCTTGTCTTTCTTTTATTAACCCTAATGCTCATTTCTTTGATTGTAGTTTGTGAGGGAGGGCTTGTTCCGCGCTGAGCTGAATGAGTTCCTCATGAGGGAACTCGCCGAAGATGGCTACTCAGGCCTCGAGATCCGCGTGGCTCCGAACCGCACTGAGATCATCATCATGGCCACGAGGACCCAAAATGTTCTCGGAGAGAAGGGAAGGAGGATTCGCGAGTTGACCTCGGTGGTGACCAAGCGATTCGGATTCGCCCCTGGGTCCATTGAGCTCTACGCTGAGAAGGTTGGCGTGCGAGGACTCTGTGCGATCGCTCAAGCCGAGTCACTTCGCTACAAGCTTGTTGGAGGACTCGCCGTCAGACGTGCCTGCTATGGTACGCCACTCATTTCATATCATTTTAATTCATATACCCAGTTATCATAATTTGTATTTAAAAAAAATTAATTTGGGGAATTCATTCCAGGTGTTCTTCGATTCATCATGGAGTCTGGAGCAAGGGGATGCGAAGTCGTCGTGTCAGGAAAGCTTAGAGGTCAGAGGGCCAAGTCGATGAAGTTCGTTGACGGTCTCATGATTCACAGTGGCGACCCCACAAATCACTACGTCGATGCCGCCACCCGTCACGTCCTTCTTAGGTAATACACATTGAGGATCTTTTAAACTTGTATCAATTATAACTACTAATGTACTTATTCAATTAATAATTTGTGTGAAATAATAATAAAATGATTACATTATTTCTTAATTGAGCAAATTGTTTACTCTTTCTAGACAAGGAGTGTTAGGTATCAAAGTGAAGATTATGCTTCCTTGGGATCCTAATGGCAAATCTGGGCCGAAGAAACCGCTCCCAGATCACGTTACAATTGTTGAGCCCAAGGACGATTACATGAACTTCATGAAGGAAAGGGAGCAAGCAATTGCTGCCGCTGCCTCCAAACCTGAAGTTCCAGGAGCAACTGTCATGGCTTGAAAACACTCCGATGAATTAATATGAATAAAAATCCGTTCTTGGACTTTTGAAATAATATTTAAATACAAAGGTGTTTATTTCCATTTTTTCATGAATGAGAATGTCAGACATTAATTTAAATTTAAGAAGCAGCAGTGGGCGGGGGAACAGGGGGAGCGAGTCGAGAAACAAAAGAGATGAGACCCAGGATGGCCGCTTTCACAAAGGACGGGCATCTGGGATGGTGCGCTGCTTTTTCCATCACGATCCGAATTTCGTAGAACATCATTCGCGTGTATCCATTCCGTCTGGATGAATAGCGAAGGGTCAGGAAACGATAATACACGAAGGGTGTCAGGAATGAGGCCTTCCCACTAAAACAATGTAAAAAAGTAACAATTTACATGGAAGTATCATTTATCAAGTACTTTAATTAGTTTAACTAATAATTTAATAACTATTCTCCTTATTTGACCATTCAAAATATTTAGTACATGAAAGTGTATAAAATGGTGAAAATCATGGTGAAAATTTCAGCTCCAGCAACCATTCGTAGCAGAGTGATCGTTTGATATTCAATGATTGAAATGAAGATCCGAGCGATCCAAACAGAGTTCCGTCCAACCGCCTGAAAACATTGGATGAGCATTTCAAATCAAATGGGAATTTTAAAAGGAAAACTAAAAATATCCAATTTTAAAACTCACGTCAAGCAAGACCAAGGAGAAGCTGAAGAAATGAAGAATTGCATAAAGAAAAATCGGCATAATGGCCACTGAAAAGATTCAAAGTTGAGAATATTGATTTCGATAATTGAGATTAAAAAAGTCAAATGAAATAAATAAAATAAAATAAACCAAGTCTTTAAAAATGTATATTACATGTTATGGGGGCACAGTAGAGGAAAATTAATGAGAAGAAAAGGTAATGGCACGAGTCTTCGGTGAGGAGTTGGTTCAAAAATACACGAGTGAAGGAAATGACTGGGAGCCGTTGGTGAAGGCGCAATGCTGATGTTGCTGCATTTGCAATCAAGGCCTTGTAGTAGAAATTGACTGGAGATCTAAAAAAATAATAAGCATGATAAAGTAAGTAAACACATTTAATTAAAATAAAGGTTTTGGGCAAAAACATTTTTACATTTTAAATCAATAATAGTTATCATATTAATTATAATTTATAATTATATAATACATATACATCTAGTGAGCTCAGGATCAATCACCACAACCAGGTCGGTCGTTAATTATAAAATCTTTTATTTAAAACTTAAAGATTTAAAAAATTATAAAATTAAATAAATAGTCAATTGCTATGTACAACGAAAATATTAATTGGTTTTAATTAATAAAAATTCTATGATAATAATCATGAAAAATGGTATTAATTCTAAATTAATTGGATTTTTCAAAATTGTATATTTATATTTACCCAACAACAGGAAGGAGGTACAAGATCCCAAATATAATAGTTGCAAAACGTGTAAGCCAGAGCGCTGTGTCAATAGGTCGCATTTTAATCACGTTCACAGCGTTTCCCCATTGTAGTGGAAGGTGACCCGAGGCTGGTCCAGAAGATCCACTCCCATCGCCACTCCCATCGCCTTCGCGCTCAGGTCTATCCGTCATTCTGACCTGGACAATTGAACTTTAAAATTAGCAAAGGCTCCGAACTACTCCAAAGTCATCAGCTAATCGATAAATAAAGAACGAGTTGAGGAATTTGCTATTAAGAAAATTGTTGCTTCAATATAGGGCTGCACATTGCTCAATGTATTATCTACAACCTATATATGCTT
Source organism: Neelides sp. FZ-2019 (assembly GCA_009869795.1). Taxonomy (NCBI): domain Eukaryota; kingdom Metazoa; phylum Arthropoda; class Collembola; order Neelipleona; family Neelidae; genus Neelides; species Neelides sp. FZ-2019. Next base: position 7,412 of record VJMY01000516.1, on the reverse strand, counting down.
CAAGTTCAAAAGTCAATAGAAATGAATATTTTAGTAGTTGAGGGTTTACTCGCAAATTAGAGTTCGATTGATGAGTGGAAATAATCAACAAAGAAGATCAATTGATTTTTCGAGAGTAAAATTGAATCAATAGAAGATATTTGGAAAGTTGGGAAGTCCAAAGACACACAGGAAGACACAGGCCAACGCATAAACTTTAAGTGACAAAAGCAACAATGGGCCTAAATACTTAAAGCTATATAGCTCTTATTAAATACATTGTTAAAAGGGAAACATGATGAAAGTGAGGAACACGTTTGACAAGACATGACTCATTTCTTACTCATTTTGTAAATTATAAAATTAGGGTAATTGGGGATGAAAGGGAACCTCACCTAGTTCTCAACTTGCCCGAATTGAAGTCCGATCTACGTTCGGTCCAGGAGGTTGTAAATTTTGTTGCCGAGTTCTCTTAATTTAACGAGGAATTGGTTGGTGGTTTCGCTTTCTCCTCTCTAGGAAAACCAAATGATAGTTGTACATTAGATATTTCCGCTATTCTTTCCCAATGTTATTACAAGAGCTCCTCCGAGGGCAGCACATATTCAAAAACATACTTTATTGAATATTTTAACCTCCTCATCTTCTGCTATATTTATTAACATCATATATCACCTGATATTCTTAATTCTTATGTTTATGTAGGATATTTAAAGAGGAATTTTAATTTGACATCCTAAGTAATTATGGGGAAGAAGGAGAAGAAAGAGAAGCGACAGGCCAAGGTGAATGAGAAAGCCGCAGCGGCCGCGGCTGCTGCTGGAACGTCTGGCCAACAATCTGACCCAAACCCAATATCAGACAACATCGATCAGGCATTGTTGAAAAAATTAAAGTTAATGGAGGCCGAATTGAATAAAGGAAAATCTGGTTCAAATCTTCGTGATGATCAAGTGAGTTTCTTAAATAAATAGAAAATATTTTATCTTGGTGTCAAAACCTTGGTCCATTAATATGAGTTAATTATTCGTCAATTCATTTGGCTAATGTCAACTACTATGTTTGAATGATGCAATAGCAAATGGAGATTAATGATCGATTAATCGCTTCTTTAATTGAAGAAATTTCTCTTTCTCCCATTGAGAGTATTGGGAAAGGGAAACCAGAAAAGGTATGCAAAGACAGTATTAAATACCGAGAATAAAATCTTTAATGTCAATTACAATTTAATTGGAATAAACAGTATAAGAATTTTGATTCATAGGTGCCCACGTTAGCTAAAACTTCATTGGTTGAAAATCCTCCGAAGGGGAAACAAAAAACCCCAAGAAAAGAAGTAATTTTTTGTATTTCAAATTAAGTAATTTACATTGTTAAGATGTAAATTAATTACTCAAAAAGATTTCTTAGTCATTTTGTTTAATGGATACTGAATGAATTTTGAATAGAAGAGCGAACCAGCGGTCGGAGCAGCCAAGGCCAAGTCGGAGTCGGCAGCCAAGGCGAAGTCGGTAAAAGAAGTTGAAGTGAAAGAGAAAGTTCTTGCGACCCCGGCTGACACGAAAGTGCGAAGGTTGAAGTTGATTCGAGGCGATTCGAAAGTTCACTCTCTTTTTGATCATCTTCCTAAAATCCACGACGCGAGGGAGTTGCTCAAAGAGATGAATTACGAAATCCTTCCTTGTTTTGCAACCCTTGGGTACATGTACTCGAGCGGGGCCATTCACGGGTCAAATAAACGGTGCAAAGCTCTTTTCGCCGCCATCAGGGTCTACATCAACGAGTATGAGACCTCAGCCGAGAAAAACTTCAAGTACGAGTTCTCCAACGACTTGAATCCGAATCTTGAGTTCTTGAGGAAATGCAGACCCTTCGCAGTGGCCATGGAGAATTCTCTGGATTTCTTCCGGGGAGCCATCCGCGACTTGGACGTGGATTCAAGCGAAGAAGAGATGAAAGCCTCGCTGCTCGCGTCGCTCAAACACTTCGAAGACGAGAGGATTGACAAGGCCAAGCATGCCATTATTCTCAAAGGAAGAGCCATGATTGAGAAGGACGACACGATCCTCATCTTTGGAACGAATGAGATTGTGAGGGATATCATCCTCTCGTCCCTTCCTTTATTCAACACCACGGATCCCATGAAAAGGAAAAGATTCTCCCTGATCATTGTGGACAGCCGAGCAACGGATAATAAATGCCCTTCCATTGGTCTTCAGCTTCTTAAAAATAAAAGATTCGGTAAATTTAAGTTGTATTGATAATTATCATGAAGCCTTAAGCCTCTATCATTACCATTTCTTACAAATTTAATAAGATTTTATATTTTATTGCTTGGGGATTTTATAGGAAGGAATTAGTTTTGGAATTTAAAATTTAGAAAAATAATTAGTGATTTAAATTAATGAAAGGTGGAGATCTTGATTCTCTTGGCGTCAACGTCCGTTACGTGGGACTCTCTGGACTGAGCAATTATATGACTTCAGTGACAAAGGTTCTGCTCGGAGCTCACGCTCTGTTGAGCAACGGCGGAGTCATGGCTCATTCTGGAACATCACAAATTGCCCTTTTGGCCGCATCACACAACATCCCTGTGCTCGTGTGTTGTGAGACCTTCAAGTTCTGCGACAAGTCCCCCACTGACTCCTTCTTTCTCAATGAGCTTGGTCCGGATATTGAGTTTTTAGAAAAATACGCTGGTGTTCGAGCAAATCAAGAGTTGGGACATTATTTATCCGCCCCGTTGCTTATTTATGATGTGACGCCTCCTCAATTCATCACGGCCGTCATTACAGATGTGGACGTCCTCCCGTGCTCAAGCGTCCCTGTTGTCTTGAGAGTTCAAGAAACTCGAACAATTAAAATTAATTTAGACGAATCGGAATTAAATCAATTGCTCGATTTGTAATCTTCAAAAAATTACCATGTGATGTATAGTTTAAAAACTACAGCTGTGGTTTATGGGTTTTGTGAATTTTAGCCTGATTTTTATTTTCGTTGTTAAAACTCCAGAAATGAACTTAAAAATCCATTTCAATTAACTTACCTATAAAATTTGAAAATATATTTAAAACTTTTATCACATCAGATTTAAAGTGAGATCAAATAAAGATGGATTTATATCTACAAAGTATAAATTTGCCTCAAATTCCATTTATTTTTTATCTTATCTTATTAACTCTTACTCGTATTTAACTTGTCTTCATTGCCTTCTTACAATTGCATTAGAGATTCTCATGAGGTTATGAGTCCACAGTCCACATGTGGCCCATTCATAAAGCACATACTTTCTTATATACATGGTTTTTTATCGCTTTTATTAATTGCTTACTCTGTAATTCAAAAGATAAGCTAATTGCTTAAAACTTCCAATATCCATTTTTTTTACAATTTAGGGGTCTCGGCTACTTCCCTATCATTATCGTATTACATATTAAAATGACTAGACTAAATATAATAACTTCCATTCATTTATTTTACGAATGCCTCTAGTTTCGAATGGCGTGACCCGCAATTAAAGTTTATGTATTCACTCTTAGTACTTTACCAATCATTAAATAAACGACATTTGTACACAATTACAAATACGCTCATGTAAATAGGTGTGTGAACTGAAAATATGCAGGCTTTAATACATAATAATCGCGAATGGCAGGTCATGTCATAATGATATTTTATATTACTATCTTCATTTTAATTTAAATTGTCAAGGTATTTGAATGAGCAGAATAACAAAATTATGCTCAGGTTTCGCGTACATGTAAGGAGGCTGGGAGATTGCCGATTGTGGCGATTCTCATAATTCCCCAACTTCAGTTGGAATTGTATGGTGTCTCCATATCTTTGCACGTTTGCCATCAAGTGCATCATTTTCTTCATTGATTTTCTTACTTCAGTTCGGAGAAGATGCGATACGCGAAACCGGCTCATTTGAGCACAAACCCGGGTTTAACTCAACTTGCCCGCATTTCACAATCATCTACAAATAATCTTATTTTTTGTACACTAATCCTTAAAAAATATATAATTGAATGGAAGTCGAAGGGAGCAGCCAAAGTTTGTTTTTGTGTAAACTATATTAAATATATATTTGTAAACGGCATAGTAAACTACCAACTCAATCGAAACGCATATTATTGAGAGACCAAAATAAATAGATAAATAGGAATTTGATCAGCTTATCAATACGAAGGAAGTGTTGATTGCTCGGAATTTCCTTAAATTCACTCTGCTGACCACTCACCACTGACACTCCTATAGGTACACAAGCACATAATTATACATATATATAATCTTTAATATACCTTGGGTCAATTTGATATCGTGGCGGACATAAAAGAAAATGCATTCCTTATCTTGCCTTCTCATTTGCCTACGCGTCGTGAGTGTTGTGAGTGTGACCTTCGCGGTTGAATGAAGACTCCAATACCTCTGTCTCGCCTCCATTCGCAAAACTTGACAAGTGAAGAGAAGATGTCTTCGTCTTTGGATCAACTCAAGGCCTTCACGACCGTCGTCGCCGACACGGGCGACTTCGAAGGTAAACCCTTACCTACTCTCCCGTTTAGCCCAATTCTTCACCCGATTCTCAGGGCTTAGTCACGAGCTTAATCATAAGTTTAAATAAGTTTAAATGAGATTCATGCCGGAATTTGGAGGCGTCACGTCAATTTTTTTTCCTCTAGAGTATCTCATTTGCCTCAAGGCGAAATGGAAAAATTAACCATTCCTTTTTTGTTCACTCCAATAATCCTTAAATTGTATTGCTAGTAGCAAAAAATGTTACTCGCTGAGATAGTATCTTTATAAAAAATTCTTAGGTGCATATGTTCTATCTTTACTTTATATATTAATAACTTAACCAACAACTTGTAAAATTGTATTTTAATGTAAATCTCCAAAGAGAGTTTTGATTTAAATGAAGAACGATTGTTTGAATTATCCAAATTTGGTTTTTAGCCATGAAGAAGTACCAGCCCACGGATGCCACGACGAATCCATCGCTCATCCTGGCAGCTTCCACTATGCCTCAATACCAAGAGTTGATCAACCAGGCAGTGGAGTTTGGAAGAAACAGCAGAGCGTACGGAAAAATCCGTTCCCTAACTTTCCCCATTCTCATCTTCCTTTTAATGTTTAATCATCACTTATGTCTTGCCATGTGTATGGATGTATTATTATATATATAGTATGCATGTTTCACTTTGTAGGTCCAATATGGATGAAATGGTTCAAGCTGCATCTGACAAGCTCTTCGTTCTCTTTGGGGCTCAAATCCTCCAAATTGTTCCAGGCCGCGTGTCAACTGAAGTGGATGCTCGACTTTCCTTTGACAAGGAAGGGTCAATTGCCAAGGCCAAGAAATTCATTGCCTTGTACGAAGCAGCAGGAATACCGCGGGAAAGAATTCTCGTCAAATTGGCTTCAACTTGGGAAGGAATCCAAGCCGCAAGGTTTCGCTATAAATACATTATTTACTAACAAATATTTATCACAAATATTTGAATATTCATGCAAATATTTAACAACTCAATCAACAAGAATTTGCAAATTATGAGAAGTAGCTTCTAATATTGAGCTGTCTGGAGAAAACTGAAATAGTTTACTAGGTTTGAATAACTTGCAAACCCTTTAAATGCCTTTGATTTGCATTGCAGAGTTTTGGAAAAAGAAGAGAACATCCGTTGCAACATGACGCTTTTGTTTTCGCTCGCTCAAGCCGTGGCTTGTGCAGAGGCCGGAGTCACACTCATTTCCCCATTCGTTGGACGGATTCTGGACTGGCACGTGACAAATACGGAGAAAAAGTCATTTGAGCCTTTGGACGACCCGGGTGTAGTAAGCGTCACCAAGATTTACAATTATTACAAGAAATTTGGACACCCGACGGTCGTCATGGGAGCTTCTTTTAGAAACACAGGTTAATGTTTCCTCAATCTTTTTTATTTGTAAATTTGAGAGATTTCTTAGTTAATTATCTATTTAATTATGATTTAGTTATGATACAGTTGATTAGAATTAAAGAGTAAATTGAGTTATTGTTTAAAAACAAAGGCACCGTGAAGGCTCTTGCTGGCTGCGATCTCCTCACAATCTCACCTGGACTTCTTGAAGAACTCGCCTCATCCAAGGATCCAATCACACAGTATCTNTTATTGTTTAAAAACAAAGGCACCGTGAAGGCTCTTGCTGGCTGCGATCTCCTCACAATCTCACCTGGACTTCTTGAAGAACTCGCCTCATCCAAGGATCCAATCACACAGTATCTCAGCGAAAGTTCAGGTTATTTTCAAGATAAATTAGTAATAAATTATAACGTATTATTAGATCTAATCCTTGATTCAAACTAATTCAAAGTGAGTCCTATTCTCCTATTGAAGTGCTTAACTATTTGAATTTGTTTTTGTTCAATACTAGCCAAGAACACGAGCTTGAGTAAAATTGAGATGAACGAGAACGTGTTCCGTTGGATGATGAACGAGGACCAAATGGCCACGGATAAATTGTCTGATGGGATCCGGAAGTTTGCGGCTGACGCCATCAAGTTGGAAAACATGCTCAAGGAACGACTGGAAGGGAAAACTTCCCATTGAGATCTTCACCTTTTCCCAGTTCAATGAGACCAATAATTCTTGCAATGAATTGAATAAAAGAATCAGATCACCTCAAGATTTTCTTCCATATTTACTTGCATACAAATATGGTTAATATCCATTTTATTTGGTAAGCCATTAAGAAGTTATTAAGTCGAGTCACATCAAGCGTCGGGTTCAATCTTGAAATTTGTGAATAAAGGTACGATTCCATATTACCTAAAGGTACTTGCTATATACTCCAGACACAGTCATGGCTGTGGGCATTTGGGACGCGTACAAGTGAGTATAAACATTAATATACTTACATAAATAGGTATGCTATACGGTACAGTATTTACCACATAAATAACATTTAGTTCATGCCTTCATTAGGACTATCCAGGAAGGTCCATTTCGCTTTCACATGTAAACAGTTCATTTCCGAGTTTGTAACTTATGGTTAGCATAACTTTAATAAAATGAATAACATTATTGTTATGTATTTACTAGGTAATCATATAATTTTATCACTTCATATACATACATTCATATTATATATTCAAATCACGAATAATCATGAATGATTTCAAATCTCTTTTAATTATATTATACCAAGGCATACAAATGTTATTTATATTATATAAGAGATAAACCAATGAACATTAATTTTATGTTTTCATTTGATTTACTAAACAATTGTAAAATGTCAAATTGTTAGGTACTACCTAATTATAATACAGGTTTTATATAGGTATATAAAATCAAACTAGTCCTTAATACATTCATTGTTTCTAAATTAATAATAATTATGATTAACACGATTAATAACTGCATTTATAAGCTACTATTTAGTATGTA